>JUJX01000321.1:0-49269 GCA_000800745.1 Diaporthe longicolla
GCTAGAATTATATAAAAAGTATTTTTAAAATCCTTATAAAAGTCTCTATAAGATAGTATTTTTTAAATATTTATTTTTTAAAAGTTATATTTTTATTAGTACAATTTAAAACCTTTAAAAATAAATATTTTAAAAATTATATCTTATAGAGACTTTTATAAGGACTTTAAATATACTTTTTATATAATTTTAAATAGAGAGGTAATAAAGTTATTAAGAAATTACTGTTAAAAAAAGGTTAGAGAAATTTAGGTGGCACGTGCGTAGGTGCGAATTTTACCGGGGGGGGGCATTACTTCGTTTTTCATAGACAGCAGTGAGTGACTTCTCCCTTGGCACACAAGCGGCTTGGGGAAAACGCAACCGCTTATTCGTTCAGATATGTTGAATTGAGCCTGATGTTCTTGTCTCTTTCTAACCCCAATATTTCGAGCTTCAACGTCAGCCCGACTCACTCCCGTCCATATCATGTACACAGATTGTGTCAATGGTATATCCGGTGTCGCCGTGGCCGCGGACATATTGGAAAAAAAGGTTTGGATTATTGCTTAGGATACAAATTTTCAGACCAAAGCATCTGCTTGGTAAATCCAGAAAAAGTGATTCTACGGCATCGTATCCGAAGCTGATCCGTGGCGGCCATATCACTGTTGACAGGTCATTGTTGCTTGTCAGCACCGATGTCAAAATTAACACAACATTGAACCTTATCCTTGGTGGAAATTTTGAGTAGAGTTATATATCAAGCTCCTTCGATCGCAGGCGTCCGTCCGCTCGGCTTGATCCGGGAATCCTGGTAGATGCCTTAGAGCCCCTGTCGGCAAGTTTGTTTGGTTGGCTCCGTTAGTGCGCACGGCATCCATGCGACGGAGGTTAGCCTCCGCTGATCTCGATAGGACCATGATCACCTCGAGACCCCTTTTTGGTAAAACTAGGATCAGTGTTTCCACTAATAATCCTCTGTTTCTTATCAACAAGAATACCGATCTACTCTACTGAGTTGAAGAATCAAAGCAATTGTCGAAGGAGAGAACTCGTCAGAGAGCCGGCGCCCACCAAGTGCCATTGGAGGTGAGCGCTAAAAGGCTCTTCTATAACGATCACGTAAGATGGGATTTACACCAACGTGTAAGGCGTGTCCATGCTTGTGTTTATACTGTCACCCCTGTCAGCCGTGCGCAGGGCCGAGCAAGGCACGAGACTCACTGATAGTGCCAATCACACCTGGGTCTTATCCGTAATATATTGATCCATTTATTCCCAGCACACAACTCCTTTTATCCACCCAATGATCGGCTTAAGCTGTGATGTGTAAGTCTCGGTATGGATGTTGTACAGGACCGTTCGGCCCATTCTCCCGCAGTGATCTCTGGTCGACTGACGTCCACCGGCATCAATGGCCAGGGAGTGAAGGCTTCACTTATATAAAGGGAAACTCCCGGATCTACTTCTGCCAAGAACGCTTTCCAACGAACCCAGTGCAGTAACTCCCGCGTGGCTTTGATTGACCCGAAGAGCCTCAAAGTTGTGTTCATCTCGAGTATCCAATCTATCGACAAGGACTACGATCTCGTTCCGCGCAAAAATGCAGATCTTTACTGCCATCCTTGTGGCGGCGTCCACTGTGACCGCACACTGTCAGTACACCAAATCACTTGATCTATCTTGACCATATGGAGCCTCCTGGCTAATCGAAGCTTGTCACTTAAACAGACACCCTGCCATCCATTCAGAACAGTGCTGCTTGGACTGCCGTCCGTCAGGCGAAGAACTGGCAGGACAATGGTTTCGTCGGCGATGTCAAGAGCAACGATATTCGCTGCAACCAACTCTATGTACGGATTTGCCGCGTAGAGTCGAGATTCACGAGCCTGTTACATCCGATACCCCAATCTCGGCTATTGCAGGCCTTCCCAAAAAATCAAGATGATTTATCAGTCCACGAAAATACCGAACAACGCACACTAAAGATAGCTAACACACAATCTCCACAGGCCGGAAACTCAACCGTCAGTGTTGCTGCTGGGGGCGCCGTGACCGTCAGCATCGCCCCGAACATCTACCACCCAGGACCATTCCAGTCATACCTGGCCAAAGTCCCCGCCGGACAAGACATCAACACCTGGGACCCAACCAACGCAGTGTGGTTCAGGATTTACGCAGACCAACCCACGTTCGGCAGCCAGCTGACATGGCCCACGAATGGTGTGTTACTACATAACAAAACTAGAGACACTGTGAAGTCACTACGATGCTAACATCTGCACAGGCAAGTCTACGGTGTCCGTTCCCATCCCAAAGTGCATCCCGGCCGGTAACTACCTGATGCGCAACGAGCACATCGCACTGCACGTTGCCCAGAGCCAGGGCGCCGCCCAGTTCTACCTCTCCTGCGGACAGCTGGCCGTCACTGGTGGAGGAAGCACCCAGCCGTCGAACCTGGTTGCGTTCCCTGGTGCATACAGTGCCACGGACCCTGGTATCCTGATCAACATCAACTACCCCGTCCCGACATCCTACAAGAACCCCGGCCCGGCGACCTTCACCTGCTAGATCAGCGAAACGGGCGAAGTCTTTTAGGATGATGCCATTCTGAAGCTGGTAGAGATGGTTAGACCAGACGCGAGCACAATTGTATATAGCTCAGCAGTAAGATGTATATAGAGAGTGAACAGTACCGTTCTCCAGAAGACACACAACGGTTCAACTGTTGGCATTTGATGAGCACATTTTCAGTTTGTGACACCAATCATTCAGAGAGAAAGAACCTAGGTTTCAATTCAACGTAAACGCTTCTCGCTCCTCACCACATCGCTACACACGCTAGACATACTCTACAACACGCCCACGACCATCGACGCCCTACTCCTTCTTGCCCTCCTCACCCCCAGCAGCCTTCTGCACAGGCGTGTCCTCGGGGCTAAAGTTCAAGCTCACGCTGTTGACGCAGTGGCGCTCGTCGGTCGGGGTGGGGAACCCCTCGCCCTGGAAGACGTGGCCCAGGTGCCCGCCGCAGCTGGAGCAGACGATCTCGATGCGCTTCATGAACATGCTGTTGTCCTCGAAGCGCTTGACGGCGCCCGGGATGCTGTCGAAGTAGGCGGGCCAGCCGCACCCGCTGTTGAACTTGTGCGACGCCTTGTACAGGGGCGCGTCGCACCCCGCGCACGTGTACACGCCCGAGGAGGGCTTGTGCTTGTCGAACTTGCCGGTCCCGGGGGCCTCGGTGCCCTTCTCGCGGAGGATCCGGAATTGTTCTGGCGGGGGTGTTAGATTTAAGTAGGATGGGATGACGAGGATATGGGAGAGTTACCTCTGTTCAGCACGGCGCGCCACTCGTCGTCGGTCTTCTGGACGGGGTACGACATGGTGCTGGAGTCGCTGGCCTTGGAGCTGAAGAGGCTGCCGATCAGAGGGATGGGCATCGATCTGAGTGAGCTGCCCCGGTGAGGTGATGAGTTCAGAAGTAACCCTGGCTGTGTGGCTCTGGTTCGAGTGAGATTGGAGAGCGTGTACAGAGTTCGCAGTACACTCGAGAAGTGGAAGCGCATGGAGAGATGCAGTGAGAATTAGGGACTAAAGGTCTTTGGATGTTCGTGGTGGGATGGTTGTCTATATAGTGTTGGAATGCACACGTCTGGCAGGTGGGAGGAGGGAATTTGGAATATGGATGCTGCTCACAACTTACAAATAATTTGAGGCTTAGATGATGAGTGATCTAGTGTGCATGCAGCTGAAATGTATGATATCGACGACAATAGTCCGTAGTCCGGAAGTCGCCCCCCACTATCTCCAACGCTGGAGCGACGTCAGAGATCTGGAACGTGGTTCCGCCGTAACGTCCAGTAAGCGCGGCAGTTCCGTTACACCTGGCACGGATACCTGGGTACCTGGGTACTTGAATGTCTGGGACCCGACCCCACAGCTGCCTTCTGTCAATTGGCGCCCAAAGCGGGACTCGGGCGGTTATCCAGGAACCCTGCAAGCTTTTACCGTAGTGGGTTCCAACCAGACCAATGCCTGCCCATAACTCAATCCGTAGCGCATGCGGCCCTGCCTAGTAGACAGGCTATCTGTAATCTGTACACAGACAGGCACACATCTCACCAACTCCAACTCCAACTCCCTTTATTCCAACCTCACCTCCCAAGTCGGCCTCGAAAGCCAGCCTCGACAAGACCCTCCCTAACCCGACCAACCTGACCTTCCCTCACAATCCGATCAGCCCGGCACATTTGAAACTTGTCGAGTCCAAGTAAGCAACCATGTCGAGGCGACCGCCGAACCCTGCCGCCGAGCGGGCAGCAAAGAACCAAGCGACCATCAAGTCGCTGTTGAAGTTGGAACCCAACAAGATGTGCTCTGACTGCAAGAGGAACAAGCGTACGTCGCCCGTTACTACCAAGCGCAATGATGCTGGTGACGCCCACCTCGCTGATACCGCTGTTTCATAGATCCCCGATGGGCAAGTTGGAACCTAGGCGTCTTCATCTGCATCCGCTGCTCTGGCATTCACCGTAGTATGGGAGTCCACATCAGCAAGGTCAAGTCCGTCGACCTCGATTCCTGGACCGACGAACAACTCCAGAGCGTCCTCAACTGGGGCAATGCACGAGCCAACAAGTACTGGGAGGCGAAGCTGGCACCCGGCCACGTGCCCTCCGAGGCCAAGATCGAGAACTTCATACGGACCAAATATGAGCTGAAGAGATGGGTCATGGACGGGCCAATGCCTGATCCTTCTACACTGGGCGCCGATGCCGACGACGATGTGCCACTCAGCATCGTCAAGGAGAAGCAGACCATCGAGAGGAAGCAGTCCCTGAAGACACACCCGGGCCAACGACCGGCTGTTGCCCAACCTGCTCCACAAGTCGACCTAATCGGCGGTGACGATCCCATCCCTCGCGCCAGTACTGCTGGTCCCGTTGCTACAAAGGTGCCGCCCAAGGCCGAGCCCGCGCCACCAAAGTCGACGAGCGCCAACAACTCGCTGCTCGGGCTGGACTTCCTGGGCTCCGAACCATCGCCGCCTCCTCGACCTGCTAGCACCACGGGCTCCGGCGGAGTGAGTGGCCAGTCACGGCCCGACCTGAAGCAGTCCATCCTTTCCCTCTACGCCACGGCCCCCAGGCCGCAGCAGCCATCCCACGGCCACTCGCACTCTGGCTCCTTCGGCAGCATGGCTTCGCCCACCGCACCACAGCAGATGACGCAGCAGATCAGCCAGCCGTCTAGCGGAGGACTGAACGACGCATTCAGCAACCTGAGCTTCTCCAACATCTCCAGCCCAAAGAGCCCCCAGAACTCGGCCTTTTCCAACCTGAACCCCGTATCAAGCAACAGATCGACACCCGCGCCCCAGCACCAGCAACAGTCGTCCTCCGCATTCTCCGGCCTCAGCGGCGGAGGCTTCTTCGACTCCAAGCCCGCGGCGGCACCCGCCCCAGCCAGCAAGCCAGCGCCGTCCAACAGCGGCTTCGGAGGCTTCGACGGCTTCGGCAACTTCTCCTCCCCGGCGACTGCCCAGCCAAAGCCAGCAGCCCCAGCTTCCTCCGCGATGAACGACCTCTTCGACTTCTCCTCGCCCGCCCCGGCCGCGGCCCCAGCGCCGGCCCCCGCGGCATCCACCTCGTCGTCGTCCGTCTTCAACCTCTCCCAGCCCAAGTCCCCACCCGTCCCCGCGACAACCACAACAACCAGCCCGCTCGCGACCGCCGGGGGCGGGTTCGGCGGCGCAGACGTGTGGGGCGGCAACGCGTGGGCGGACCCGGCGCCGGCGCCTGCCGCTGCTGCCGCCGCCGCGCCCAGCATGAGCAAGCCCGTCACGAGCCCGCAGCCGTCCAACGACTTTGGCGCGTGGGGCAGCAGCACCGGGAGCACGATGGGCTCGTTCGCCAACACGGCGATCGTCCCCGGGGCCGGCGGTGGCTTGGTCACGCAGCCCAAGGTGTCTGCGGACGAGGAGTTTGGAGGGTGGACGAGCAGCACTGCCGCGCCGACTACGTCTGGGGCGGCGAAGGGGAGCGAGGATCTGTTTTCGAATGTGTGGCAGTAGATCTTGATGTGTTAGAAGAAGAAGTGTTGGTGGTGTGTGGGGTGTGATGTTCGGAGGTTGAGCGGGGGGGGGGTGGCACGGGCATAAATGCTGGTCTAGAGATGAGCTCTGGTGGTGGTGGCTCTACAGAGCTTCTGGCGATGGTGCTACTAGCCGAGCGGAGAGACTGCAGCATGGTACGAATGATAGTCAGTTGGCACGGTGTCGCGGTATGATGCGCGTGCGTGGTATACATGGCGAGAGTTGACGAAATAAATAAATGGACAGATGATTATTAAGAAGTACCTCCCAAGACCTTGGTCCTCCTTTGACCTTGCCGTTATCCAATTATACAGAGCCCGCTGTTAAAAGTGACCATATAACGCCTGTTGCTATGCCTGCCTTGCCGGATCCCACCCCTGCCCAATTCGTTGTGTATGTGCATGCTAGCAGACATATGACCATCCAACCTCCCACGAGACAGTCCCCTGGCAGACAACCGTGTCCCCTCCTAAAAGACGACTTACTAACCTCCCGTGAGACAGCCTCTTAACCTCACATAGGACAACCTCCGAATCCCACTCAAGACAACCTCCTAACCAAAGCATCAAGGGTCCCTTGACAGCCTAGAGGAACAGCTTCCACCCGTAGTACAGCACCAGGACGGTGCCGATGAGGATGGCGGACAGCTTGAGGATGGCGACCTTGTTGCCCGCGGCGGCCATGCGGCCGAGGCGGTTGGCGGAGCCGGTGAGCTGGGTGCGCATCGTGGAGAAGGTGTCGGACTGGGTGGTTGTGTCATGTTAGCAACATTGCTTTTTTTGTTTCTGTGATGGGCACGGGACTGGCTGGCTGGCTGGTGGGAAGGGGAGGGAGAGGGAATCGTACAGTGTTGTCGATGACATCCTGGGCCCGCGCGTTGTCGTAGATGTCGATGGTGACGCCGCGCAGGGCGCTCACCTTGGCGGACAGCTCGTCCAGGCGGGAGTTGTTCTGGCGCTCGCGCTCGTAGGCCTCGGACATGGTGGGCTGGGTTGGCGGAGGGGGCTTTGCTTGCTAGCTGAGCTGGCTATTGGGGGGTATCGTATCGGTGGCTTCAGAGATGATGGGACAGGTTGGTAGGCAGGAGGCAGGCAGGGAGGCAGGTAAAGTTTCCCCCTTCGGCTTTTCGTGATGCTCGACTTGGGATCTAAGGCGGATGGACGGGTGGGTGGTCGGTCGCGAGAGACGCTGTGGATATGGTCGAGTTCAATTGATTTGGTTCTCGTTATCGGGACGTTATGCGTGTGGTGGCGCTCCTTCGTTCTCGGGTTCGTTATGGATAGGCGCAAGTTCAATGAAAGGAGGCGTTGGACTTGGATTGAATGCTGAAGTTGAAACCCGGATTGCGGCTGGGGGCTAGCCAGCCAGCCAGCCAGCCAGCCAAAGTGATACGGTTCAGGGTGCGGTACGGTGCACGGGCCATATTGCGTAACGGAAAGGAGGGTGACGGCACGTGGGGGAGCAGAGCCAGCCAGCCTTGCACGGATTTGCGGACGGCGCTAGAGGGCGATCTCGTTGGAAAATGCAGTGGCCCGCACCACCCAGTGACGACAGCAACCTTGGCATCCAAAGACAGGGCCGCTACAGGTACTGTGTAGGAGAGGGTGTGTGTGCCTGACAGCAGCAGCAGGCAGGCTGCCTACCTACATAAAAGCCCGGCCTGGCCTGCGCTGCCGACTAGATTGATTGCACAGCCCTGAGAGAAGAGTCAAATGAGAAGGGCGATTGCGCGTTCTGTGGCGATGGGAGGCCGTTGTAAGTAGACTTTGGAGGATCAGCCCGTGACCTGTGCGACTTGAATACCGGCTGAAAGGTGCTGCTGGTGTTGCACTTTCGGTAGTACATGCCGAAACTTAGTTGAGTCTGTGAGTGGCATTGCATGCAGTTGGTTGTACGGAATTCGGGCGCAGCATGCAGCATAACGTGGTCCCATGTTTTTGCTGTTACAAAGTCTTGTTGGTCGAGGTTGGTTCGGAGGAGTTCTGAAGAGGTACGTACCCCACAGTCTGCCAGTCTGCCAGCCTGCGGGACATCATCGTCAGCTGCAGCTGCGCCCCTCGGGAAGCCCTGGACAGCGCCAGAGCCAAGCTTGGGCAGGCTGGCAGGCCGCTCTTCTCCAAAACAATCCCTGTCTCTTTGGGGCTGCACTCCGCCTTTCCCATGCCAACCGACCGCATGGCCATTTACAACAGTTCCCCGACCGACCATACATAGCGCCCATACTTTCTTTTCCTCACTCTCCTCCGAACCTCTTACCTACACCTCCCTTCCTCTGTCCTCCCTCCTAGAACCTTCCTACCCTTCCGTACAGATACCAGCATCGCAAAGATGGGTATCAACAACCCACTCCCGTCGTCTATGGCGTGTAAGTCCACCTTATCCGACATCCCCCGCACTCGTCGCTTCTCCCAAGCCTCAGCCGTGCCGGCCATCCGGGTCGCAGAACTACGAGCTGGCCACGCTGCGACAAACGAAACATGCAGTGATTTGGCGTGTTCTCGAGAACAATTTGACTGACAGAGAAAATAGCGGAGTGTAAGAAGTGTGGAAAGATCCTAGCCTCCTTCATCGATCCACGCCAGGCGTTTGGCCCAGACAAGATCATCCCACCCGCCGTCCTGGCCTCAGCAAAGGCAAGCAAGAAGCCCTCCTCCCCCCCCGAAACAAATCCACGAACACCACAGCTAACAAACAGATCGTTCCTTTCTGCAGGGCCTCGCAATCCTCACAGTCATAAAAGCCGGCTTCCTCGGCTCCGCCCGCTTCGGCTCCGGCCTCGTCGTCGCCCGCCTCCCCGACGGCTCCTGGTCCGCCCCCTCCGCCATCGCCACCGGCGGCGCCGGCTTCGGCGGCCAGATCGGTTTCGAGCTGACCGACTTCGTCTTCATCCTCAACGACGCCGCCGCCGTCAAGACCTTTGCCCAGGCCGGCTCCCTCACCCTCGGCGGCAACGTCTCCATAGCCGCCGGGCCAGTCGGCCGCAACGCCGAGGCCGCCGGCGCCGCCTCCCTGAGGTCCGTGGCCGGCATCTTCAGCTACAGCAAGACCAAGGGCCTGTTCGCGGGCGTGAGTCTCGAGGGCTCCGCCATAATAGAACGCAAGGACGCCAACACGAAGCTCTACGGCCGGCCCATCCCCGCCAAGGAGCTGCTGACCGGCGCCGAGAGGCCCCCACCCCAGGCCGCGCCCCTGTTCAACATCCTCAACTCGCGCGCCTTCGCGGGGACGAGGTCCGGCAGCTTCGACGACGGCATGTACAACGATGTCCCCGTGTACGACGACCGCCACGACGACGTGGTCTGGAACGGCCAGCGCGGGAGCGCGTACGGCGAGGGCCAGCCCAACAACAGGCACAGCATGTACGGCGCCGGTGCGGGCGCGGGCGCGGCGGCGGCCTCGAACAGCAGGGATTCGTTCGGCGCGCCCAAGCGCGCGTCGACGTGGCAGGATGATGTCTACGACAGCCCGAGGCAGTTTGGCGCGGGCTCGCGGTCGAGCACCCTGCAGGACGTCACGGTGCCGCGCGAGTATACGGGCCAGCAGTCTGGATACCCCGAGGACAGGAAGGTCGGGCCTGGGCGGCCGGCGGCGCCCAAGCCTAATTTCACGAGCAAGCAGGCGCTGATGAAGAAGAACGAGGCCGTTGCGCTGTATACCTTTGAGGCGGAGCAGCCTGGCGACTTGGGCTTTAAGAAGGGGGATGTGATCACTGTGCTGAAGAAGACGGACAGTGATAATGACTGGTGGTATGTTCTTTCTGCCCGGGGGCTGGTTGATGGGGTTGGTGTCTAGGATCTGGCTAACTGACTTTTTGCGCAGGACTGGCATGATTGGCACGAAATCCGGCACGTTCCCGAGCAACTACGTCAAGATGAAGGAGTAGAGGGACTACATCAACGACGAGCCAGTCAGCTTCGGCGACTGTGGTTTCTGGTGAGGTCTTGTCTCCCGATGGCCGCCCTACACTGCTGCCTGTCGGCTCGTGACCTTGGGCGCGTGGGCTGTCCGGCCTTGTGGTCAACATCAATGGAGAAAGCTCCTTCCGTGCGGGAAGGCCAATGCCGGGCGAGGTGGGAGGCCCGGAGCAGATCCACAAGCGAAGTTGAGACGAAGGGCCCTCAGACACCGAAGCCGGTTTTGATCGGATTATTGGGTCCGGTGCTCAAGGCGTGCGCGGAGATTCCATCCCAGCGACGAAGACGCAAGGGACTCGCGATTACGAACGGAATACCCACCCCCCCCTAACCCCTCGCGACGACAATCCTCTGATCCCCCCAACCTGCTTTATCGTGCGCAAAGTACGGCGTTCAGGACAGATTATACACATCTTGATGAGCTCGGCCACTGCTTTACTATACACCCAGCGCCTCGTCCCTGCGTTGCTTGCTTGCTGTCTTCAGTCTCTGGGCCAGGCGTTGGATGAGGAATGGAGGGATCTGTTTTCCACGGAGGCTCCAATGAGTAATGTCTTTTTCTTAGTATTCAATATTCGGGGGTTGTAGGTTCAGATACCTCTTGAGGTTCTTTTTGTCTTCTTGGCAAACTCAAAAAATTCGTTGGCTTTTGGCTTTGGGTGATCTGGTATCATGCTGCTATACTGAAATGCGTTATGCGTGATCTCAAAACAGTGACATGGATGCAATCTGTAGTTTATGATATCTGTACCACCGTTGCCTATGCTTCCCAAGGGTTGCTATAGCTTGAAGGCTCGCAGCAGTCGCAGTAAAAGGAGGTCTCGGTTTTAGTTTTGACCTCAAAACCAAACATGTGATTCCCAGTGATTTGATTTTAAGCACAGCTGACGACAAATTGCAACGGACTTTGTGGTCTTTGGCTGCAGAGCAGTAGATGGGGTGCACGGGACGAGGGCCCCAGGTTGGGAGGCTGATGAAAGTGATCCGGTGCTTTTTCGTAATTCTGCTTGGAGCTTCGGGACGGTGGACAGGACAGAACCAGCCCAAAGGCAGATATTCTGTGGATGTTGCTGGCCTGCCATCCGAGTCGGGCCATGAGATGAACCGTAGCCCTGCATACATGGCCCAACCAAGACTTCCTTGCAGACAAGGTTGTCGGTCCAAGACGTGTGTTGTCACGTCTGACCACGCTGGCCGCAATTGCATTCGCATAAAGTAATCGTCCGGTAGTCCGTCACATCCAATATGGTCATGGCAGTCTAGGCCAAGGAAACGCTGAGTTGAATAGGAGTAAGCAGCCTCGGAGACCAGACAGATTCGCTCAGCGAGGGCCTTCCGATAGCTTGATCCCATTTCGGGCGCCAATGGTATGCGAGGAGGAGGTAATTTGTCGACAAGAGACCCCATAATGATCATATCATCCTTCACACTGCTGATGTGTGATTGTTTTCGTAAAATCATGAACACTATGAGTATGTCCCACCACACGTCAACCAGAGTTTTATGCTGCGTGATTTCGAGAGCCTTCGGGTCGAATCCAGAGTCAAGCCGGCTCGCCAATCCTAGCAAGCAGTAAATCCTATCATGGCCTCTTGTAGCCTGACAGAACGAGGTCTTCTGAATCAATTCCAGAAGTCGTACTGGTCGTCTTCCTTGGATGCTGGCCTTAAGGCTCGCAAACGCATTCATGCGCTTCATTCTGCGGTCACGATCAGAGGTATTGTCGAAACGGACAGTCCTTGCCATCGCAACTTCCATCCTGTGCAAGAGGTCCTCAAAATGGAGGGAAACATCGCCGCTGGCCACGATGCAGTTTCTTGCCCAAGCTACCTCTTGCACCACCCAGACTCGCTCCCAATAAGGCTCTTGGAAGGCTAGCTGGTCACAGGCCTGGTGTATCCGTTCAGATTCGGGGGAGCGCCAGGGGTATTTGGGCTCGGATGCTGTGTCATTGCCATCATGCATATTAACGAAAACCTTGAGGGCCTCAACTGTCTTGTCGTGGTTCCCCAGCCAAGAGGTAACGGACGCAGCTTGCGCGTAAATGTCGCCCATCCGCGCGATCTGCTCATTTCTCTCGCTGTGGCGGGCCTGATCAATGCAGAGCCTATCCGTCCAGTACCAGATACGCTCCGTTTCTCTCGTGGATTGGATGTGGCTGAGGAGCTTCCAGAGACTCTGGTGAATTCTGTGCGCCAGGCCATTGATATAGATCGTCGCCGTAGGGGTGGAGTCCCCCCAAACATACGACAAGGCGGTGTAATCCGGGCAGGTCTGGGTGTCGGTATCGAATTGCTGCAGGTTGCATGATATGTCACCGCGTAAGAGTTCGGGGTCAATTCGGATCAGGCGGATAGAGGCGTTTGATCGAAGCTTTGAGTGGCGAAACTCTTGAGGGTGATTCTCCGGGGACGTTCTCCATGGTAGCAAACCCCAGAAATTGAATGCGGGCATTTATTCCACAGTTCTTTCGAAGACAGACGATGTTGTACGCTCTAGCTACCTGCTTGGCCGGTTCTCGGGAGTTTCGCTGTTGTTATGGGACATGTGGTGGCTGTATTGAAGTGCAGTGTAGGATACAGGTTGCTGCCTATGCCAGCCTGGGCGCTTATGTTCTATGTGGCTTGCTGACTGATGAAACTACCAAATGGCTGCGGCGGAACCTGGGTCAACTGATATCTAGCTGTCAGCGGGCTCCCGCGGTCATTGATTGGGCCAGTCAGCCGTGCAACGTTGCCACCAGAAGATCGAGGACGATGTCCTCCCGATACTGTCGGTAAGTTGTGTTTCCTACAAGCTCATGTTTGGAAAGCAGATCAAAAGCTCATCTATTCCACGGCTCGGAAAAGCCGGAATGCCTGATCATAACCAGGCGCTTTGCTTAGTGCATTCTAGGTCCGGCGCCGCTTCCAAAGCTTAACCACGGTTATGTGAATATGAATATAGACAGCAGCATTTGCACTTTGTTATCAAATGCGTTATCGCTGAAGGTAGAGACTTTGAAGAAACCCCGTTAGGCAGGCAGGAATAGAGTGTCATGAACAGCAGAGTGATAGGAAACTTGTAATTTGTGATTTCTGGATCATGATTGCCCACGCTCACTAAAAACCACATATAATTCGTCAAAACATATTTTCTTTTCTACTCGAGGGTGTAAGATATTCATGGGTTTCAAGGCACAGAGATGTGTTGCCAAAGAAATGAGGATGATCCGCCTTCCAAGGATGGTTACCCCGGAGGCATTTCAATTTCCGGGGTGAGCTTTTCTAGTTCAAGTACCCGAATTCGAGAATTTTGGAGAAATATCCACATTCAGTCACGCCACTGGGATGTGACTGTCGAGCCAGCGGTCCAACACAGCCGTCGCAGGGTACGAGGGGTCTCCGAATCTAAGGAGCATCGCCATATGGCCCTCAAACCCAGGGCCTTCGAACACATGCATCGCGCTCTCAGTCCCCGCAGCCCTCAGCGCCAGATTCAGCTCAACGGCCTGCCGGATATCACCCAACCTCTGAGCCTGAAATAGGAGGAAGGACTGCGCGTTGGGCGCCCGCGCGTGATAACTCGGCGACATGGCCTGGAGCCGTGGCAGCTCATTCCCGAGCCCATACGCCGTGCCATCGGCTACTGGTCCGGGGCTATCTATCATCTCCGTCATGGCGTTGAAGTTCGACCCGTCCAGCGACACGATACCGCGCACGCAGCTGATGTCGACGCCCGCCCTGGTAAGGTAGCTCGTGTCCGTGCCCAGGAGCGTGACGACGTGCGCGCCGGAGCTATGGCCCATCAGGAGTATCCTCTCCTGATCCATGCCATAGGTGTCTGCATTCTTCGCAAGGAAGCCTACCGCGTCGGCGACCTCTTGGACTTGCTCTTCCACCGTTATGGCGGGGATGAGCGTGTAGTTCACCGAGGCGAAGGCGTAGCCCCTGTTGACGAGGTGGTCTACCTTGCGAGAGCCGACCGAGTCTAGGTAGGTGCCTCCTTTCCAGCTGCCGCCGTGGACGAAGATGATGATGGGGGCTGGGTTGGCTGGTGATGGCGATGGTGGTGTCCAAAGACGGAGACGTTGTGCTTCCGAACTGCCGTACGCCATGTCGGTGCCCCCTGTCGGCGAGGCTGCTTGCATTGCGGCCATGAGCTGTTCCACGCGAGATCCCTCTATGTCGTCTGGGAAGTTCCGAAACATATCCCGCCCTTTTATCTCTAGGCCTCTGGCCGCCAGCTCGGCTGGGCTGAGCTCTGGGGTTGATGTCATCTCGGCCTTGACAGGTGCGGTCAACGCATACTTAGTCACTAATCACATGCGTTCAGGGCTGTATTAATTTCTTGAACCGCACTTGATTATATCAGTACACCTAAACTCTCCTCCTGTTTGGTTGTTGTAGCCTAATTAAAGGCCTCCTAAGATAGTTCCATCCTCTAATGAACAACCCAGTCCACGTCAGCGGTGTGGTCACCTCACTGAGTCTCAGGCTGTGCCAAGCCGCTTGTGTGCCAAGGGAGAAGTAACATTGAACTCACTCGCAGGGGTCTGAGGTCGCAGCGGCACCGCCTTCCGATACCCGCGGTAGTGACAAGTCGACGCGTCGTCGCGTTTCGTGGAAGGCAAACATTGAATGAATCGTTGTTGGTATGGTCAACTAGTCGATTCTCAACACGCTTTTTTGCCCATAACATTTGAGGCTACCATTTGAGACTACCAAGATGGAAGTCAACAGCCTTCAGAGTCAGTCTGACGACTTGTCTGGCGACGATACCTTTGTGCCCAGGCTTCTGTTTCCTCGTGCTTCGAAGGAGAAGAAGGATGTCGTCCACTCCAGGGATGTCCCCTCAGAGGATAAGACGGCGTCAAAGCAGCCGGCAACGCGGAAGAGGAAGAACCCAGCGTCTTCTGGAGGCAGACCCTCAACAGCCAAGCGACTGCGCACTCAGAACAGCACGTCGGCGGTCGCCCCGTCGGCCAGCCGCGGAAGGCAGTTGAGCTGCTCGCCAGGGGAAATCGAGCGGTGGATGGATGCGATCATTCCAATGGAGGAGTCTGACGACGAGGAGTTTGCTTCCTTCAATGCGCAGCTCAAATTCCGCGAAGAAGAACGGCCTGTGGATGTGCTGCTTAGAAGACTGAGCAGATTGTGTCAGGATTCTGCTAATCTGGATCTTGCGAATGAGACTGACAGGAAACCCTGGAAAGACACCCTGGACACGGTTCGCGCTGAGCTCCCTGTTGTCATGGTCATGTTGGCACGATTAGAATGTTGGGATGGCTCTATCGAAGCTGCTCTCGGCAGTATTCGCGACAGTGTTACGGTCATAGTCACCGAGCTCCAGAAACTTCCAGGGCAGGACGCAGTGGAAGCAGCGGCAACGGATATGCAGGCTCGCTATGCAGGGAAAGATGGTCAACCGGGTCGGTACAGCACCAGAGTTATTCTCTACTGTCTGGAGAAGTTCTTAAATTACCGCACTGCAATAGAGTGGAACGCTTTGCCGGAGCACACCAAAGACATAAGAATGGAGGGTTGGGCCTGTGAATTAGCTGACGGTCAAAGCCTGTGGGACGAGAGGAATGATGTTGAGGTTGAGCAAGCGTGACCGAGGGACCCTTGGACTTTAAGCACAAGAAGAATCGACAATGTATTGTTTCTAAACAATCTACCAGCCTCACTGACACTGTTTACATTAGTAATACAATCTTTGTGCATGCTTTAAGTAGATTTGGGCCAATTTGTTGTTAACCCGAGCATTGGTACATTGCAAGATTACTAGTAGAACTCAAAATATCCCCAGCACCAACTCAGCACTACTTAGCAGATACAACTTCTGTCGCAATGTGAGCCAACATTCCAGCAGCCCTACCTGGGGTACCTTCGATACTATGAACAAAGCATAGCCGTTCCCCACGGTAGAAGCATGGCAGCTGTAGACAAAGGCTCACCGGTCGATAATTCTGTGCACATTCAGACACTCTTTATTTGACAGAGTACAATCAGCTTTGTAGCCAGGTACTACTAGCCAGGAAACTTATAAAGCCCCTTTGATACTTTATGTTGCTCCGAAATATAAAACAATTACGGTGTGAAGTCGGCTCACCTGAGAATTAAACACAACTCAGGAAATCGTGCGTACTTCAATTCAGCAGGTAACGCTAGGTCTCGAAATATCGAGGCTCATAGACCGGACCCTTCGAGTTGTCACAGCTGGTTCCAGATCCCGATATTACTCGACCAAAGCTGCTTTAGACGATGTCATCCGACGCATCGAGGACCACAATCGGCACAACCCCGAGGTTGTACCCGGGCGGTAGATTCGGGCAACGTGCTCGCACAACAGCAGCAGCGTCGCCGGGTAAGCCAGAGGTCATAACGGAGACCGCCTCGGACGGCTACAGAATGCTCAGCTCTGACTCAATGTATCGGATTGACGAACTCCATCCTGGCCGAAGGGAGCCTGGCTTTCACGGCCTCCACAATCTGGCGGATTCCGTCTTCGAGCGGACGCTTAATCCGCCGCGTCCAGGCAATCGCGAGTCAATTCGTCGAGCGGTGCTCTGGGACCATGTTGCCAAATTCTTCCGGAAGGCTATTGCTGGCATTCCTTCAGGCTCTTACGTGGTCGTATGCTCGAACAGTGGCCCATACAACCCTGAATTCGAGGACAGGCACCCCGCTGATTTCGTGCCTGAGGCTAGCTGCGGCATACTATTTGTATCGATGTTCCGGGGGGATGATACCAACATCAATCAAGGTTGGATCCAGGTCGGTGTACCATGCAACCCTGACGATGGCAGATTGTTCGCGAGCCTCAGGCTGATGTGCTGTGTTGCTGGTAGGCCTGATCTTGAATTCATCATCACTGGCCTTACATCTTGCAATATCCCGACGGAGCTGATCAATCTCCCCAGAAAACATCGACTCCCGTACGCATCTGTAACTGGTACTTGGCAACCGACAAATCTGGGCAACCATTATTTCTCTTCGGGAGGCTTCTTCGAGACAGAGTATGAAACCGTTCGGAACTCTTTTGCGGCAGATGGTGATTTGTATGGTCATGATGCAGCCGTCTTATACACGCGCTCACCCATCGTCATCGTCAGTGGCCAGAAGTCAGACGACCGCTTTGCGTACTTCCAACCTGGCACTGTGATTCGCGATACTACCTGGCTAGAGCTCAAGGAGTCGGTACTCCAAGGTAGCTACATACCCGAGATGCGGAGGGAGGATGCAATCCGGTTTGACAAGGAGGGATTCCCGGTGGAGCTGGTACATGAGCAGGGGCAATGACTACGCTCCAACCTCTTCCACTGGAGTAGGAAATCCATGTTATTCGGCGTAAAGAGTATCTCGCTTTCCATTGTTGACTCAGCGGTAAGTACAAAGACGTAAGTAATTAAACAAATTTCATGATGAATCGTAAATATCTTGATTTATTTCTCTGCCAGTGCGCCGTGCAAATTACATGAATTGATCAAGGTTTGTCAACGAAGGGGACAAGGAGAGTACGGCCGTCCCTAGGAAAAGGCCACGAAATTGATCAAACCGGGAGGACTATTCTGTTTACAACCTAGCTGCAAACAAATTACCTGATTATGAAAACAAAATATGTATGTCCCGTTGTACAGTGTTCAAGAAAGTTCCTGTCATGTAGAATTCAATTGCAGCATAGCGGGAGCGGTAGGTGCACATACGTTGTAATTCTGAGCAATAGTTACGCCATCATACGCATCGTAGGCTGATTGCAATTCTATTCACAAATCGCGAACAACCACACACAGTTTTGCCACTTTCGAGTTTATGATGGACAGCGGGCGAGCACACGTCTTCCGGTTCACTGCAATTGAGTCTGGTGTGGCCACAACAAGCCCTATCGCTTAATACGTCCGAAATCATGGATTGCGTTTAGCTACCTAAGTAACCAAATTTTGTGCCACAATTTAGTATATGGCTATAACACCGAAAATGAAACCTAAAATATTCAAGCCACGGTACGCACATCGTTTTAAAGACCTCAATTTTGTATTGGGGATTTCAATCTACCTCCCGTTAACCTTTCTACCCTTGATCGGCTAGAAGAAAAATTGTAACTAAGGAAAGAGTAGCTCGAGCTCGTACCGCTAGGCCCGAGTCTGCCAATTCCTCGCGCGTGACTGGGCAAAACTTCGAGTTAGCTTGCAGTTCACCGCATTTTGGAGAGTTAAACTACACTGACACGGCTGTCCCGACCCTGGGACCTGGTGAGTCTTGACGCTTCCGCTCATTGCGGGCGCTTTGGGAACCGGGCAAGATAGGGCTACTCGACGACGACGTTGGCTGCGCCGCCTCATCGACGCAGCGTTGGGCAAGCTCCCGCTCGTCGCCAGCCCCTCGAAAGACGCGAGTATTTTCCAGGCGAGTAACGTCTTCGTCGGATTTTGCGATGTGGAAGGCCTGGCCATCCACATTCACTTCACGGAAGCTGCTCGGGTTAGGCAACGTGGACTGGCTCGCCTGGATCGTAGGCGGCGCGTCGTCCTCCGAGTCCGAGTCCCCAATGACGAACTCCGGCTCGGGATCGTTGCGTTTCTCTAGATCTCGCATTTGAATGCCCTCATCCTGTGAAGACGGGGCGCTCCTTGTAAAGCTTGGCCGTTCCTTCGGCAAGTTCAAGATTAGCGGACTGCAAATGAAGAGTAGAAACATGATACCAAAGAGCGAAGCGAGGATATAGCTTAACCTCTGGAAGTCTTCCAGTCGCTCCTGAGCTACGTCCAGAGCATGAGCGCAAGCCTTGGTAGTGTTGCAGACGGCCGTACTGTTGAAAAGAGGAGCCATCGTTGCGAGGAACCGTTCTGAAAAAGTCTCAGTTAGCCAAGCAAATATAAAACCAGGTTCGACTGGAAGTTGAGTGGTCCGTCGAATTTTATTACAATGTTTCCGGGTCCAGTATAAAGCGAAACTTCGTGTCTAGTAACTCGGTTGGAAAGACGTTTTAAATAGTTGGTAATTTCTCAGCCAGGGGGTGCATAAGGACAAGGAAATGCCGCAGTAACCAAGACTTTGTCTATGTGACGGTTCGTCCAATTTACTATCAAAGGAACGGCTTAGACAGCCGGTTCTATTATTGAAGGCCTAGGGTACCACGGCCTGGGTCTTACAATGGCGGGCCGCTACTTGTGTATTGTTCTTCTGTTGTGCGCATTGTCATCCACCTTTCATAGTCGAGCGCGATCACTCGTCCCAGAGTCTCCACTCCGTTGTGCTTGCAGCTCTGTCCTGACCTCGAATGCAGCTCTGCAGCCCTCCTCAACGGCACCATCGATGAAGCTCCGCCACCCCAGAGCCCAGTCCGAGTTCGCGAATAAGATATTGCCGTGACGAGCTCTCATATCGTCCAGGTGGTTCGCCAAAAGCTCCGGTGGGGAGAAGAACCACGCTCCTTTGGCGAATTCGTCCTTTGACCAGTTGTGGAAGACCAGTCGCTCGACCTCGGGTGACTTTCCGTTGTTGTTCTCGGGGCGAACAAGCCCTTGACCACCTTCAGCGTCTCATCCACATTTTCGTCTGCATCCATGTGGTTGAACTGCCCACCAAAAGCAACAATGTGTGTGTTTCCAGCTGGCGTTGTGCCGTCTCCGATTGCGTAGGAGAGCTTGTTGTGGGGATATGTGACCCCAGTCCACGACCGAAGGTCTTTGTTTGGAATCTCAGCGTGGACTTTGACGCATTGGTTGACATGGCCGATACTTATGGCAGACTGCTTTCCACTTGGCAGAGGAGGGTCGAAGGACACGGCACCGAGGACGTTGAGGGGTACGGTGGAGATAATTCTGTGTGCATGGTACTGTCTCCCTTCTCTTGTTGTAACAGTAACGAGTTTTCCATCATCCCTGACACCCTTGATGGGACTGTTGAAAGCGTAGGATAAACGCTTGGTTGCAAGAGCTTCTTTGAAGAATCTGATGGCGAAGCTTGACTGCCCACCTCTGTATGCTAAGTTAGCAGCTATATTAGACGAGACTCCACGACAGCGTCTAGGGAAAGGGGACGGAAAGGGAAAACCAAAAAGACAAGGGAGCCCCGTTCCTCGTATCAGCAGAGCCATCCTAAGCCAAAGCCCGTCTCATGTCAGGAAGGGAAGCTCCTCAAATCTAAAGTCACCCGCGCACCCGCTACGCAAGACTCCCTTGCAAAACCGGCTGTCAAACAACCTAATGTGCCCAGTTCGGCTAGCCACGCCGTTTGCTGAGGTACATAACGATGATGTCCCAGTAGAAGGCCCACGCTGTTGGTCCCAAACAAAGACAAGGTCCCCATATGAAGGAGACGCTTACCTGAATTTCCATGTAATAAGATAATCAAGGAAACCTTGATA
The DNA here is from genome assembly GCA_000800745.1 of Diaporthe longicolla. Lineage (NCBI taxonomy): Eukaryota > Fungi > Ascomycota > Sordariomycetes > Diaporthales > Diaporthaceae > Diaporthe > Diaporthe longicolla. The sequence goes on from JUJX01000321.1 coordinate 20,344, forward strand.
AGTGTAGCCGCTCATAGCCCACCAGTGCATCATCTCGTGGAAACTCATCGTCTCCAGCGTGCCGCCGCTGCAGAGCAGCACGAAAGACTCCAGACAAGCTCGCTCGTCGGGCGTGAGCGAGGCGGAGATTTGGTTGATCCTGTCCAATGCGGATAGCTTGTCCAGGTCTCGAGCTTCCTGGGTCTTGAAGGTGTTGTGCGGCAGAGGCATGACTTTGCGGCCGTATGCTCCATCGACGTTGAAGAGTTTCGCCAGCCCTGATGTCATGAGCTCGTCCTTCGGAATATGGATGATTAGCAACCGTTTCGTTCCAGGACAAACAACGCCGCATGAAAATGCACATACCTCTTGGTCATGGTTCATGGTAACACTGCCATGTTTGGTGTTGAACTCGAAGTGGTTGACCCCTTTGGAAAAGTCGAACGAGTTCACCAGGTCGTTTGTCATCTGATACCGGGCGATCTCCCTCCAGACGTTCGCCTGGCCCCAATGCACCCAAGTGCCTCCCATCTCGAACGGGTAGTCGCCGATGTTGGACGACCATGACCGTCCACCAATGCGGTCTCTGCCCTCCAAAAGGAGTACATTCAGGCCTTCTATGGCAGCATTTCTAGCAGCAGTAAGACCGCAGTAGCCTGCGCCTATGACGATAACGTCGTATCTCGTTTCGGAGGACGTGACATTGGTAGGAGGCGAGATGACACCGATAGATGGGACACCCTGCTTTAACCCGGAGGACTTGGTCCAGCAGTAACCATCGCGGGAGGTCATGTTTACAGAACCGAGATATACTAAATTCCAAGGAAAAAAATCAAGGAAAGATCGTTAATGTTCCGGACAGCCCTGGATTGTGTTATGAAGCGCAAAGAAACAAGGTGCGCTACTATCTTCGCATTCGACTGAGTGGCTGAATTGACTGAATTTCCTGTGTAACTGGCTCGTTAACCCCGATTATATATACTTAGAAATGCGCAGCGTGGAATGCGAATTCTGCATATTGTTCAGAGAGAGGCCGTCTTCCAAGGTGCTCTCATTCGCGACTCTTTCGGGCGCCACTAACAAGATGACTCGTCCCAAAAGGGGCATTATCGAGAGAAAACGCCCCGCTAAGATTCTGGATCAGCCAATAGGCGCTGTGGGGGCACCGAGATCCCGGATCTGGCCGGGCCTTGGTATCTTCGCGGCTGTGGGGACAAAGCATAACCTCCCGCGTCAGTTCCTCCGGCACTGGTCGCTTGGCTTTCAGATTTCTCCCACTTGCAACCACTTTTGGAAGAGCCGCAGTCCGGCCCACGAATACCACCAGTGCACTGCTACCTTATATCCTCTCCTACGCCTGGTTCATCAGGATTGGGCTGGCGTATCAGAGTGGACCCGTCATGCCCGCGTCGGTTTCCACGGAGCGCCAGACCGGAAAGGAACGAGGTAACATGGAACGCTCCACAAATCGTTGGGTGGACCTCGCTGATGTTAGCGGATAGGCTGCTTCCAATGCTCTAAGAGAAGGATCACATGTGACAGGGCTGAACCCTCGTGTGGCAAGTGCATAAAGAAGGGAATCCAATGCTCCGGGCTCGCTCGGATCCGCTTCAACGAGGGCGTTGCCCGGCGCGGTCGACTCAAGAATTGCACGGTTCCAGTTCCTGAGAGCGTTAGCCAACATGGCGAGTCTCACTGTCTTTTGCCGACTGAGGTGACATTCCCTGAGCTTCAGTGGCATTCCCACAATCCACCTCGAAAAACACAGACTCGGAAGGCTCCTGCGTCAAAGAGACGAACGAGATCCGCGCCGTACCCGCAACAAGCAGCGGTAGACCAGCCTGCAGCGACACCATGTCTATCCTCAGACCCTCATTTAGCAGACTGTCCCGAGCTCCTGTCAACGGAGGTTTTGGTTGGGGCTGAAGACGTACGCCGGGCACAGTCAGTCACATCAACGGACGTCGAAGCCATTGATGAGGAGATAGATGCAACTCTTCCTGCGAACCTCGAGGTAGAGTCAAGTCAGCACGTAAATCAGTCTCATAGTATCATGCCATGGATTGCACCCGTGCCCTCGGAAACAAGGGGGTTATTCTCACACTGTAAGCAACACTGCCCTCTCGAGAAGTTGAATTTTGCTAGCCGGTCTGACACCTTGATAGTCTCAGAGGCAGTTGCGCCCGTCATGGTAATCCTCGACAGAGTATCAAATGGATACAGAGAGTTCATCCTCCCCATGGCACTTCAAGACGAAGTGCTCTGCAGGGCTGTAGCGGTTGTCGCCGCCCAACACATCAGCCAAGGAAACCCGGCACTCGAGCTAGCGGCTGAAAAGGGCCGCACGGCGGTGATCTCGCGACTCCGAAAGGACGCGTTGCTCGAGTCTCAAGTATTCAATGAGTTCACGTGGGCAACTCTCATTGTTCTCCTGGTCGGCGAGACCGTCACGGGCAACGCAGACTACAGCTTCCTTGTGCAGATGCTGCTGTGTCTATCGAACAACAATATTATTAGGAACAAGGATTCACGCTTGAATCGATTCCTAAAGGCCCAGACACATATGTGAGTACAAGGAAAAGTCCCAGGTCTCATGGCCTTTCGTGGTACTGACGTGATCGCAAGGTTCACAATGCTGGGACAACCGTTCCTTGAAGAAGAAGGTGGCGTCAGGTTCATACAGCAGACATTTAACGGATGCACGGACTGGCTGTCATGCGAAGAGCTCCCACCGGACTGCCAGGATAGACGCAACGTGACCATGATCAGACAGTGCTTTGCAGAGGCTTGTAACATCTACCTCGGGCGAGCGACCACCGACCACGAGCAGGACCTGGCCATCAAGCGTCTCATACAACTCCTCTCACAAATCGACAGCGATGCGCCCACCGCTCACGCCCTCGTCTGGGTGTGCTTTATCGCCGGAGCCGAGACCAACGACCCACAACAAAGAGACTTCTTTGTTGCCCGCATGAACGAGACATACCAGCGGACACGTTTTCGCAACATCCCGGCTGCTGTGCATTCGCTTCAACGGATTTGGGTGAGGAAGGCGGGTCAGAAGTGGACGAGTTGCTTACCTGAGCTGACGCAGGTTTTAGTCATGTGATTCTTGAAGGTCATAGAGTTGAGAACATGCTCATCATGGCTCGAGCGGGCTCCTCACGTTAAATGATCACCTCAAGAAGCCGATAAAATAGGGAAACCTTGCGTAAGCAGACTATTCTCATTGCACAACGATCACCTCGTGATAGCTAAATAACTCATTCACTTTGACTGGTCTTCCCTTTGAACTAAGCCCAAACCGCATAAACTTGCAAATGCTCAAAATGGCCATGCCATCCACGTAGCATTCAAACCAACACCATCTCGTGAAACAATTCCGGCTTCAACGCCTCCTTCAGCTCTCCGTCCATCACTCCCGGCAGAAAGAGCGGTCCAATCAGTCTGAAGCGTTTCTTGTCGACAGGGCGAAGCACGAGGGGGTACGAAACCCCGGAAACCAGAGCAACTGTGTCGCCTGCTTGAGCTCCTCTGGCAGCGACTGCTGGACCGCCAAAAGCCATTTCGTTAGCCTCGCAGCAGACCATACTCAGGCCCTCGTCTTGCAAGACCCCATAGGCCGCGTTGTTCATGGCACGGAAATAGTCATCTGTTACCATGAGATCCTCGACCCATTCTTTCCCACGCTGGTGGCGTGCGCTCCTAAGCAGCTCGCACCAATACTTCCACATTGGAAACAAGTTGTGGCGCTCTGGAGATCCACTTGCCATCCTCATGAATACCTTCAGAGGCATCCACGACTTCTTAAAGTCGGCGTTATTCATCCCGGTGAGTCCGTCATACAGTACAGAGGCGAGCCCCTGACTTCCTTTGTCTTTTGATGGTCTGAAATGAGAGTTGATCTGAGTCAAGATGATGCCAGAGACGGAGAGACTCTCGCACTTTTCGTGGAAAGCCCACAATGGCTGTGTCCCGGGGGTTGCTCCTTCGTATCTGTCAATGCACCACGCCCGGATACCCAGACAATCGACGAAAAGAAAATCTGTCGTCCTTTAGTAGGGGCAATTTCTTCAAGTACTAGTCGAGAGGATCATACCCCAGCACTTCCTCAGAAATGTATGCCTTAGTGGTTTGTCATACGGGACAATTCCAAATCTGCAAGGGATGCCTCTAGCCCAAGTCGGTCGTGTCGGCAAATCCCAGTTGATGACCCAGGATGGAAAGTCGTTGTCCGGTTCATCATCGCCGGAATAAAGGTTGGCGAACGGAAGAATGTCAAGTGTTTGTGTTTGCTCGATCCAGTCAGTGGAGACCTGCCTATAGTAGGTGCGAGGATCCTTGCACTCCACGTCGAGCGAGCGGTTATCGAGCATCTCGGCCATGGTGTAGTCCTTGTCCTTGAATTTGTGACCTGATGAATCCTCGCTTTCTCAAATATGGATAAAGTGGTGTTAGTCGATTTGGACGGGTCAAGGCTTCGGCTCGGGCTGCAATCGTGAGATCGCTTTCTGTAGAGCACCAGCGTCGAGAGTCTTCGTCGTCCGGCTCACTGGCGGACTACTAGTCCACCTGTCGTTGGGCTACTTGTGTCGCCGGTCTGTGGCGCTGCCAGAAGCGGTCCTCACTAGCCTTGTCTCTGCAGCTGTCGCATGGCTTCAGCTAGGTGCTAAAGACAAATGTGTCTTTTTCATGTTTTTTGTTAAACACAGAGTCTTTGGGAATTTGTCGCCATATGAAGGCATACGCCTTCAAATGTGTACAGATTTAGAACGAAATTACCTTCTTGCTATATACACCAATACTGACACACAACCTCGGTATTCACTAGTAAAGAATAACAGAAAAAATAGAGTTTCAGCACAAAAGTAATGTATTAAAATCACTGACGAAAGAAGAATGCCCGGAGGCGCAAGCCCATGGCGCAACGAAAGCCAGAAAAACTAACCACACAAGTGCCTGCATCGAGGCAGGCGCCAATTCAAACAGACCGGCGCGCACCCGCACCCCCGGAGGCGTCTCTAATATTCTCCTGACCAGCATGCCAGGTGTTCCCTCTAGTCTTAATACAAAGATGCCGACGCTCAGCCAGTTCCTGCTGTTCAGCAATTAGCCCAAAGTCCGGCGGCGCGATATCCGGACCGTCGACATCCACCTCGACGAAGCGCGAGGTTGTTATGTGAGCCGTGGCCTTGCGGGCTATGAGCCAGGAGGGCAATGACTCCGGGAATGAGGGCAGGGACGAAGAGGAGGGAACCGTTGAGTCAGAATCGGCAGCGGCCAAGTCCCGAGTTGCGACTGTGGTACCTTTGCTCTCGCACGTATCATCCCCGTCCTCATCCTCGTCCTCGTAATAATCCAGGTCGAGTGTTGAAATCGCCCGCAAGGGCACGAGGCCTTGATCGGCCGACGAGCTTGCCTCTGGGGTATTCTCCACCGTGGTGCCCGCAAGGGTGTTCGCCACATCCAAGTCCGCAATATCAAACAGAGCAGGATCTAGCAGCTCGTCAATATCACGAGCATCCTCCATGCTCCAGTAGATGGCCCCGTCAGGTGTAGGTACCCGGAGAGACCTAGTTCGCACGAGGGAGTCCAGTGAGGTCTTGTCCCAGTGGTTCCCGTAGACATCGAACTCATCGGGGTGCGGCATTCCTCGATCCCTCCTAGTAAGACTCCTTCCGCGCCTGACACTACCGCTGTTCCGCCAGCTCTCGCGCTCCAGGTCCCCTAGCTCCAGGTCCCGCTGGGCGGTGTTGTCGGCCTTCCCGGGCCGACAGCAGCAGCAGGAACAGATTGCGGAGAACATCAGCGAGATACACGCCATTGCGAAGGTGGATGGGGCTTTTGGCGTACTGTGGAGGAAAGCTTTGAAGCTTGCTCTTCTGCCCGTGGGTTTCGTTCTGTCCCCTCCCGACTGCCCAGGACGACAAGGGTAGGTAGTATTGACGACGTCGATGATCTCCAGGATCTGGTGCTTCGGGTCCTTGCAGTACAAGACCTCGACGATGCAACTTCTCCGGATCACAATTTGGGAGTGGGTATCTACCTGTGGTAGGTTTGTTTCGCTGAGGAAGAATTACTCGCAGGTACAGGATGGCAGGAAACGTGTAAGATTTTGGATCGCGATCACAGTGAAGCTTTCAGTGACGATGAATGATTCCAACGGTGTAATCAGGTATCGATGGGAGGCGGACGACTCCCAAACCAGAGGACCCGCGACGAGACTCTGGCATTATGTATCCAAAATTAGACAATTCCTGGTGAAAGGCATTGTTGGCCCTTTCATAGCTCATGGCGTACATACAAAGCCAGGTTGAACGCACAAAGCCTTGTTCTGGCCCTCTGTAGGTGTACATGGAACCCCAGAGACAAAGGCGAACCGAGGGAAAATGGAAAAGGCCATTATTTGTTTCGGATCTGTGCGCCTGCTATGGGAAAAATACGTGTGCAGGGCGCCAATGGTCTTGCCTGTCAAACGGCGCCGTTCATAGACCTGCACAAAGCTGGCCAGAGTTCGGAGTCCCCAGCAACGCCTATCGAGTCGAAAGCTGAGGAGGAGCGGCACATCGCCACTCAAGACACCGACAGGAAAAGAAAATTTGTCACAACCCCGGGAAGGTCTTCTCTCGGTAGGGTGTCCGTAAGGAAATTGTGGCTTCAGAAAGTTGTTCCACGTGAGGTTGATCCTTGAGTGTCTACTCCAGGAGGGTTGTCTCTTGAGAAGGCATCCCCGAGAAGATTGGTCCCAGGTGCCTGGAGGTGTTAACTTGTAGCCATGGGAGCTTGTTGTGAAGGAGACTGTCTCCTCAGAGGCCGTCCCTGAGATGTTGTCCAATAGTAGATTATCCTTAGGAGGTCATCACTCAAGAGGTCATCTCATGGTAGACCAAGAGGCTGGCTTATGGGAACTTATCCTATAAACCTGTGGTAGGCCATTACTCCAGAGGCTTGACCTTAGCTGATCTATGAGAGGTTGTCCCCTAGGTAGCTGTCTTGTAGTACGTAGTCATTCTGTGTTAGGTCATCTTGTGGTAGGCTATCCTGTGGTAGGTTGTCCCCAAGGAGGTCGTCTCTTGTGATGCTGTCTTGTAGGGGGCTGGGAGGTCATCTCCTAGTAGTCTGTCCTATAGGAGGTTGAGAGGTTATCCTTTAAGACGTTCTCCCATGGGAGATTAGGAGGCAGTGTTCTAGGGGGTTATCCTATGGGAGGTTGAGATGTTATCTCATCGGAGGTTGTCCTATGGGAGGTTGGGGGGTGGTCCTTTAGGAAGGTGTCCTATGGAAGATTAGGAGGTTGTTTCCTAAGAGGCTATTATATGGGAACATGGAACGTCGTCCTCTGTGAGGTTATCTTATATAAGTTTAGGAGGCTGGAAGCGAAGATAAACACTTGTATTACACTATAGCTGAGGTATCAATGTTCTCGCTGGGTGTTATGTATTTAACCGAAACCAGCCATATCCCTGCAAACCAAACCCTCACGTAGCCCTTAACAAAGTTCTGAGTGAAGCCTCCGATGCCTGAGCCCGTGGGTACTGATACTTCCCTGGAAGCAACGTAGGGACCGGGGCACGGCGAGCCTTTGGCGACGTCCACGACCAAGTTCCGCACTAGTCGGAGACTAAGCTTGGAGTTTCTAGTCTTGGGATGTTGCTCTGGCTCCTTGATTGTTATGTGACGCGGGCGTCGAGGGCCAGATGAGTCAGCAAGACCCCCCTTAGTCGCATACCCCTTCTAGTCGACTTTCGCGTTGGCGAGGGTCCTCGCCATAGGACTACTAATGTTGTTTACTTGCGTCATCGACAGCTTCTTATACTTGGACTGTTTTCGAAGCTTCTTTCGGGCGACCATCACGGGAACGGAACTCTTGGTCACTAGATAGTTAGAGAAGGAGCCAAGAATAACACTATATATACTAGTTGTTAGTTATCGTGAAGGTATCGTGGGATTAGAAGGATGGAAGGCGGCAACTTACCCCTTCAGGGCGCTCTGTCCCCTACTGCCCAGGACTACCAGGGTAGGATTGACAACGTCGATGATCTCGAGAATTTGGTGCTTCGGGTTCTTGCAGTGCAAGACCTCCACGATGACTCGGACCTGCAGCTTTGTCTTGCGAAGAAGCTTCTCCACCCTGTCGGTGATATCTTGGACGGCCATGTGTCGCTCCTCCTCAGCTTTCGACTTGATAGGCGTTGCCAAGGACTCGGAACTTTGGTCGGCTTTGTGAAGGTCCAAGGCACTTCCGCCAGGCGTGACGGGGGCCTTGCTGTCGGCAACCGCATTCAGCGCGGCACCTTGGTCTTTGACCGACTTCGCATCGTCAGCACCACCTATGCCGGCCTCTTCATCGACGCAGTACAGGCAGATCATGGTGTCGCCGTCTCGGAGGACTGTGCCGACGGCCCACTCGAGGGCGTGCGTTGCCTCGTCGCTGAGATCGGAGGCAACGATGTACTTTCGTAGGGTTCTCTGCTCCTCCTTGGCTTCCTGGGCAACCTTGCGCCAGTCGCCGCGGTAGATGATGCGGAGGGCACGAGCGGCGTTGGGGGTGTCCTTGATCGGGGTCTGGAAGAGCGACAGCTTTTGCGCGCGCCTGATATCTGTCAGATCGGCTTCCGTATCCGAGTCCATGGGCGTCCTTGCCCCCGAGGGCGGGCCGTCGTCGAAGCTGGTTGCAGGGTGTATCGCAGACGCCTTGGAGGACTTTGTCTTCTCGTTCTGCTTCTGCCCGGCAGGGCCGGTCACCATGATCTGGGGCTCGTCTAAGAGTGAACGGTACTGGTACTTGACGTGTGGGTTCTTTGCAACCTCGATGCGTTCTTCCTCGGCAGCTGCTAGTAAGCTAAGAGCTGCCCTGTCCGCCGTCGCTCCTGCCTTGTCGCCAAGCGCCTCGGAGCTCCTGGCCGCCTTGCGGCCGCGCTCTCCCTCCTCTGCGTTCGAATCATCGTTGTCGTCGCTGCTATCGTCGTACAAGTCATCGCCATCGGGAGTCAGATAGTCCTTAGCCAGCCTACCACCGTCTGGGTTGTCCTCGCTCTTCTTCTTGCGCCCGATTTCGGCCAATGAACCGCCAGACCGGAGAAGATTTGCGTCTGAGAGTCTCCGGTACGCGTTGCTCATATCCACGCCGTATGTCTCCTCCACAAAGGCCCTCCCGGCCGGGCTCAGGTGCCTGCCAGACAAAAGGTTCGCGGCAGGCGAGCTCGATCGCATGCCCAGGCGCGAGTGGGGAGAGCGCGACTTGCTGCCTATCCGCATCCCAGGGCCTGCGATGGAGTGGCGACCCCTGGTGTCGCCGGGGAGCGGTATCCTGCTGACATCACCGCCGCGTACGAGGTGTGACATGGCGGAAGGGGCCTGGGCCGTCTTCTTGTTGCCCTGCGACACCCGCTTTGGCAGGGCCGCATGGCCGGTATTGCTGGTGATGATGTCGGAGAACTGGTACTCGGATGTAAGGTCGCGGTTGCCGTCTTGTGATCGCGGGCCAAAGCCGACGGGTTTCGAGGCCACATCGGACATGTGCCTTGGGTGGGAGGAGTTGGCGGCGCGGGCCAGCTGGTTGGAGGCCAGCACGGGCGAGGACGGGGTGCTGAAGACTTGCTTGCCTGAGGAGGCAGACGCTGGAGGGCTGTCCATATCGAGCATGCTCCTGCGGGGAGCGGCAGGTGGACCGTCTACATCTAGCATGCTTTTCATGGGACCTACGCGGCGAAAGGGGGTGTTAACATTGTGGACTCGTTGCCAGTCAGAATGGCCATGTAGGAAAGGATTGTCTTCACCTATGTCCAGCATGCTCCTGACGGGCGAGCGGGGAGTAAAGGGAGAGGAGGAGCGGACACCGCTGAGCGCACTGGGAGGGCGAGGACGGTTCCTAGCGGCGATGAGGGCCTCGACCTCGCGCCTCTCCTCCTCCAGGGCGGCCTCCATAGACATTACTTTGTGCGGATGAGACATTCTGGGAGGGAGGGGGACCCAGTATTTCGCAGCGATTGTGACCGGGTAGGACAGGCAATCAATCGAGTATGGACGGGCTCGGCGTGGGAGGACGACGGGACGGGTTGGGCGCAGGAGTAGGGGACGGCACCAGAGTCACCCAACGGCAGGTGAATGCCAAGATCGATTGTCGTTGCGCAAGAGGCTGGCGGTGATGCTCGACCGAGACGTGTGGTATTGTAACTCTAGAATCAAGGTATGGCAGGTATGGCAGATATGGGCAGGTTGGAGCCTAGCGTGGGATGATTTGTTGGCGTGGTTGTTTGCAGGATTGGAGGCCAGGGAGAAGATCCAACAGCATCGTGTGTCAACAGAGGGGGGAAAGAGAAAGAGGCGGGACGGTGCAGCAGGTTGACTGGTGGTGTTCCTTCAAGTCATGGCTGAGCAGAGAGTGGCCCGGTCGGGGTTTGCCAAGAGCAGTGGTCGCCAAGTCTAGGTTGTTGCGAGGTGCTTGGTGCTGGGTGAGGGTACGCCGCAACGGTCGGAGACAGAGACGGTGTAGGCGTGGGTGCGAGTGGGCTGGCCAGAGGTCTGACCTTGTGCCAAGTCTTTGGCGCAGCCGACGATCGACGGAAAGGAGGGGAAGCTCCTTGTGGTGTTTCTGCTGCGCCTGCTGTGGTGGGCCGCGCGGTGGGCTGAGATGATGTAAAGAAAGGCCTTGGTCCTTTGCTCCGTCTGCCCCTCGATATGTGTTGCTGATTGACTTGACTTTGCAGTTGACCAGAGAAGATGTTTCCCTGAAGAGCCGGCTGTTGTCTTCAATTACGGCGTCAGTTGTTCATTGGCCTCTTTCATTAGGCTTTTTTTAGCCGGGGTGGCTAGGCTGCGGCAATGATCTGTGCTCGACATGTGGCATTTGGCGCGTGGGCAGTTTTGGAGTTATTAACCGTGGGAAAACGGCATCTACAGTTCTGACCCGTGCCTGCCATGCTCCGCTTGGGCAGCTGTGGGAAATGAAAAGGGCCCAACCTGGGTGTTTTGTCATGGGTCTTTGGGAGCACCGTTGAGCCTCTGTTCTCTAGCTGTTCGTACTGTTTGTTTTGTTCCTCTGTATGCTCGTCAAATGCACCATATGCGCCATGGCGTATCACAAGCCAGAAGCCTAACAAGTCAAGCCCCCAGGAACCCCAAACGGGCAGGCAGGATGGGGCTCTGGATGGACCTAAGTCTCCCGTGGTCCTTGGAGTCTTCTGGGCCTTTAAGCGCTGCCCCACACGTGCTAACAAGGACCCCGCTACGTTCAAGGTTGATCTTTTGGACGATCCCCGACATTTCTCAATCCCTGCCCCTGCACCGCAAAAGGTGCACCAAGGGTCCATTTAATACTGACGGCCGTCGACCAGACGGCCGAGACTGCATGCCATGACACATATAAATCAAAACAAGCACATTCGGATTAACATTATGACAATTGCCCAGCCATTTTCTGCAACGGCATGATCAGGCGAGGCACGCCACCTTATTTTCGCCATGAGTCGGGACAGGATTTACGCGTCTGGTTGGGGCCAGCGCAGCTTGCATCTCGAGTCAAAGTACACTGGTGGGCTAATTCCATGAGAAACACTTACCAGATTTTGGATAACCTCCTATGGGACTCTAGAACAGCCTCCTACGGTACAACCTCCCATGGATGCCCCCCTCTGGGATACCCTCCTACAGGATAACATCTAGTGGTATAGCCTCTAACCTCCCATGAGATAGCCTCGTACGGGATAACGTCTAGTTGGATAGTTCCAACTTCCCATGGAGTACCCTCCTACGGGACAACCTCCCATTCATGACTTCCTATAGGACTAGGGTATGACAGCCCATAGGATACACTCTAGCAGGACAACCTCATATAACACCACCGGACAACATCCCTCAGGACTATAATGTCATCCTACGGGCAACGTCCTATGAGACTCTCCCGTGGGGTATTTTCCTGCAGGATACCCTCCCGTGGAACAACATTTTATATAGGATCTCCGCTGGGAGGTGGTCATACAGACAGGAAGCACTGAAGCCACATGAACTCCGCTGTGACGTGTGTTTCTTTTAAGGTGTGGCGGCGAAATGGTGTTAATGTGTGTGATATGCCATTGCATTTCAGACCACTGTATCAGCAGTGTACGAAGTAGTCCTACAATCATACACATGCAGCCCAACGGCGTGCCAATTGCCCGAGTGGGCTTGCCCGCGCCACTTCACACCAGGTAGCATTTATACAAGGCCCGTAGGCATGCAACCCAACCCGTCGTGGCATTCCATCAAATACACCAGCCCAAGCACGAATCAGCCGATCCTCCTCTTCAGCAGCGCAGGCGAGTTCAGGTTCGCGCGGACGCTCGTGCCGGTCTTGTGCACCTGGTTCCTCTTGTCCCAGACGGAGCTCTTGCCCTCGACCACGGCGACGATCTCCTCGCCGATGCGGTGCGCCAGCATCTTCTTGCCGGACCCCATCGACGTCTTCTTCTCCACCACGTCCATGATCCACATGAACGCCGTGCGCCGCCGCGCGCGCCTCGACATGGGCACGGGCACCTCGAGCGCCTTGCCGCCGCCCGCGAGGCCCGTGAAGCCGCGGATCCGGATCAGCGGCGCGACCGAGTCGACGGCGAGCATGAGGTACAGGTTCGGGTTGAGGGGCAGGTGCTCGGGCGGCGGGGACCCGGGCAGCAGCGGCCGCTGGGGGTTGATCTTGGGCGCGGGGGATGTTCGGAGGAAGTTGAGGATCATTGCCATGTCCTGTTGCACGTGTTAGCTTCGGCAGACCATGATCATGTTCCCCTGCGCGTTCCTGTCGACACAGCTCCAGCTCGCGCCGGGACCGGAATAGGGCAGACCACCACTGACCCTCTGTGCCTTGCTCAGCTTGCCGTCGCGCATGAGCAGCTTGGTGAGCTGTATTATACCCTCCTCGTACCGGTGCTTCATGTGGAATTTCGTCTCGTGCAGCTTGCCCATGGGTATGTCTGGCTCCCCGAACTTGAGCCCGCTGAGGCCCTTGTCGAAGGGGTTCAGGCCGAGCGCCGTGAGCTCCAGCTGCGTCAGGGCCTGCTCCCTCGGTGTCTGCTCCCGCATCTGCACATCCTCCTCACTGATGTTTTCTGAAGATGGCGGTGTTGGGCGGCCGGAAGCCACTCCTCCCTGCGCACCGGGTATGTTGGGGATCCCGTTCGAGCGCGGCGTTGGTGGATCAGTGGAAAGTTGTCGCGCGATTGCCGCGATCGCGGGTCGTTGTGATTGGCATACTGTCCGTCTTGATCGTATGGCGATGGAGCGGCATGCGCCCCATAGACTGGAGGTTGGCGGCATTGTGAGGTGTGTTGGGGTGCTGCTGGAGCCAATCGCAGACCGTTTCCAGCAGACGGGCGTGATGCGCGGTCGAAGCCATCGCGAAAAATCGACGCCACTTCCGGCAGGCACCACTCTGCTTACATAAGTGGCTTCCGCCGCCACCCCAGATTCCGGGCCAGGGTCAGCCCTCCACCCCCTGGGGAGCTCATCCTGGGCTCCTCTGGAGAGCTTCGCCCAGCTCGGATCGACCTTCCTGCTCCTTGCCCATCGACCCCTGCTTCTTTTCTTATTCTGCCCATGCTTCATTATCTCACCTCAAAAAACGCCTCGGTCTTCGCCTCACCGTCTTATTCTTCAATTACGGCTTTGTCTCACTCTGGAACATCACGACCAGCTTCTCTCGCCAACACGGACGGATGATGCTGTCCCCATTATTTCCGCCCGCCCAGCATTTGGGCGTCGACGATCTTACTATGAACTGACACCGGCTCGTATCGTCGCCCGGCCTACGCAGTCCAACTCCCGAGCCGTCGACGCAACCACATGTGTGTCTGGCCCGGCTCACCGGTCAGCACCATCGCCGACAGCTGGGCCGCCGTTGCCACGCTCATTGCATCAGGCAGCTTCAGAATGGAACCCAACTGAACGCCCCATCAACGCCCGTCCGCCTCACCGAGATGACGATGCATCATACCATCCATCAGGTCTCAATGCGAGACCGTGACCCCAAGGCCGGCTACTGGCAGGAGAGCACGCACCAGCAGCAGAACCAGCAGCATCAGCAGCATCAGCATCATCATCGCGAGTTCTGGAACCCTTCAGCTAGCTAATAAGTAGCTCCACAGCTCATATCGTCAACTGGTGACATGATGTCTCGCTCGGCTAAATTGCCCCGTCCCCCCCGTCCACGTGGTGGTTGGCATGCAGCAGACCGCAGCGCAGTCAGCACTCAAGCCTAACATTGGCATGCGCGACATACATCCGCGACCCTCGCCTGCTCCTCCCTGGGCCGCTGGATCGCCATCGCTTGTGATCACAGGACCCAGTATGGGGAAAGCAGGGAAGGGAGGCTCAAAACCCAGGGCTTGCTTTCTTTTTGCTTTTGCTCTCATGTCTCTTTTCCCTGGTGTCCAATCCCGGATCGTCCCCCGAACATAAAAAAACCCACGGTGGGCCACCACCACTCGCCAGCAATGCAGGGTTGACAGACAGTGCTGCCTGGCGGTCTGGTACCCGATAGACACACTTCAATATGGCTGAGGGTGTACAATGACCCATGGCTGAGACAAGGGTCGGCTCCCCTTCCCACGAGCATGTCCTGCAGGTGTCAGGGTGTCATTGGACTTCAACTACCTGACTTCTCCAAAGCAACCCAGCGCCCTTTAGCAAGTTGCTAGCCGCAGGACCAGCTGCATGCCAATCTGCAGTAAGAGCCAAGGTGGCTGCAGCTCGTTGGGAGGAGGGAGACGAACCCCGTTTTTTTTTAATTCCTGTCAACGTCGTATGTATGTAACAGGGGTTTGGCTCGCCCTCGGAGTCGAGGTCCGGATCAGACTGTCTGCTCGTGATCTTGCTTCCCCGTGGCTAGAGGGGGGATCCGGAGCGAAGCGAAAGCAGACTCATGCCCCACGACATGACGGACCCAACCGCAATGTCCTGCATGGCCGAGTACATCGAGAGATACACCGGCACATCGGCTCTCGACGCCATGGGACGTTGAGCGACCCCGGCTCGCAGATCTTGGCCCTGACGGCTCCCCCCGATGCTCACACAGGTGCCAACTGACCTGTCACACTTCACGAGGGGGGAACACATTGTGAGCTTTGTTCGGTGTTTTGCTTCTGTTTTATTCTCCTAAAGTTGCGAGGCCCCCCATGTTGCATGTCACAAATGATTCGGCAACAAAAGACATGTAATATCTGATTGGCATTATTATGAGACTGCTCTCATCTGATCTTATCTCGAGATGCCGGTGCCAAGATCAAGTACAATGGGTGGGTGGGAAGGAGAGGGAGGGAAGAAAAAGAACAAAAGACATTTGGCCATTGACTCCACCATATGGAAACCATCCCCTCGCGCCATTCTCGGTATTGCGCAGCCCAACTTGCTTTTCCTGATCCCATCCAGGCACTGACTGTTTTCCTGCCTCCATTCCATCAATGACGGTAGACAAAGTGCTGTTGTCATGGGCGTAAAGTTGATGTCGTAGAACAATCTCGACTACCCCAGGCCCTGCACAGACTCAAAGACACGCACGCACGCACACACACACACAGACACCCTGCCCACCGGGAGTTTTAGATCTGCATCCGTCTAGACCCAGCCCTGAGGAGAAAGCAGCAAAGAAAGAAGAAAGCAAGCAAGAAGCAAGCAGACCAACATCCCTCGTCCCCATCCTTTTTCTTTCAATCTCGCTTGTTCCCGCATGTCTTGCCCTCTGGCCGGATGCCCCATCCGGATGGGATGATCGTCGTGTGGGATCTGAAGGGAGAAAAGAAGAAACAGAGCCCCGGCAAGGCACACACACCGTCCCCGAGAAAGAAAAAAAAAAGAAACACAGGAGTTAAACGGGGATGCATGATGTGCTGTCAAGAATACATGGGCGCGCGTGGCGTCATCGGACATTAAAATTCCCATTGTAAGCAGCAGCACCTCGCAGTAGAGGTAGGTTAGGTAGAGTACCGGCAGATACCCTTTTTCTGTCTGACCGAATGCATGCCTTGGCCCTGATCTTCCGTGTGACCCCAACAAGGCGGCTGTCGTTCAAGGCGCCTGCCTGCCTGCCTGCCTCCCAAACACCCCCCAAAAAAGATGATGATGATGATGAACAGGTAAAGACTGTGAGTGTGGAGAGAAGATTGAAGAAGAAGAAATTAAACAAGCCCCAAAAAGGAAAGTCAATGGTGAGAACGAATCCAACGCCCAGAGGGGACCCACGAGCGCCCTGATTCCGCCTTGCCGTGTGGCGCCGCCGTTTGGCTGTTCTCCGCTGCTGTCGCTGCTGCCTGGTGCCTGTCTCTTTCTCTCTCTGTCTGTTTTGATTTGTGTCCTGTTCTTCCATGGCGGTGGCGGGCGGCCGGTATCAAGTATGGTACAAGTCGAGTCGCACGAGAAACCGAGCGGACCGGGGGNGGAATAAATTGCGAGGCTGATGCCGTGGTGGTGGCCCGGTGAAAGCATCCGAGTAAGCCGAATGAAAATAAGGAGGGTTGGAAATTTTTTGTGTGAAGGAATGATTCATAGTCTCCCAAATCCAATAATACAATGAAAGCTGGCAGCTCGGAAAATTCAGTGCTGCCAGATTGTGCCGAGTGCGTGGGTAGGCGGGTTGGTGGTTGCCCATGACAGCCTCTCTCAGGGCTCGGCAGACCGGCAGCAGATGACGAGCTGGAAAACCCATGGACACGATGGAGATCATACAGAACAGGTACCGTCCCATCGCCACGCGTCATGGATCCACGTTGTGCTGCCGAGAGAGAAAAGCGTGGTGAGAGTGAGGCTGTGGCGCGCCAGAGGCGAGAGAGCGATCTGCGACCCGTGGCTTGTCAGAGATAGAGACAACAAGAGATTCTCTCTCGTCAACAGCTGTGGCCGCCGCCTCATTCTCAGTCAGACCGCGCCGGCCCGTGCCCTCACCCAACTTCCGTTCCTCGTGTCTGCCACTCGCTCCACCCCCTCCTCCCAACCACACACACACACACACACACACACGTGCGCGGTGGTGGTGGTGATGGACGCCCCATCTTACCACCTCCTCCCCGCCGAGGGCGACGCCGCCATGGAAATGAAGCTCAGCGCGACCTCGGCGGCGTCCTCCTTGGCGTTGTTGAGGTTCTTGCCGTCGTACCAGAACCGTGCCTGGTGGATAGCGCCGTTGACGGTCACGCGGCTCGACCAGGCTGTGCGGCCACCTGTTTTGGGTTGTCTATTGTCAGCATATTGATCTGATAGTTCTTCTGCTTCCCTCCATCTTCTCTTATCTGTACATCTCCTCGCACTTCCGTGGGGACGTGTGGCGGCTGTCTGCCGCCGCCACCTCGCCTCCCCTCCAGAGCTCCTCCAGGTGAGGGGGCGGGAGACGGCTGGCTTCTGAGTTCTCTGGCTTACCTCTTCTGTCTGAGACGATTTGGAATGAGGGCGAGGCGATCTGGTACTCGCGGCACGCGTCTGCCGGTTTCTTTGTTAGCGTACTGTACGTAGAAGTTGTTGAAAGTTGTGCCGTGAAAACAGGCACATGGTGTTCAGATGGACTGCCCGAACCTTCAAGCTTGCTCTGCCATGCGCAGCTCTCGCCGGCACTGCTGGTGCTGTGGGCCCTTGAGCTGTGTCGTGAAGAAGACATGATGTTGTGTTGTGGTGGGATGTTGTGCGGTGCGGTGCAATGTGAGATGCGCTGTGAAGCGTTGCGGTGCCGTGTATGTGTACGTGGGTGGTGCTGTGTGCCGTGGTATTTATTGCGGCAGAGGTGAAATAGGAATTGCAGCGATTGTGCAGCGAGATTTTGATGCCGGAGGGACAGTCAGACGTAAGAAGAAGAAGAAGAAGGTTTCTGAAGGCCGCGGGCTGAATCAACGCCGGAGGTCTTGTAAAGCAAGGGAGGAAAGTGTGATGTGATATCGGTGCAGTAGTGGTGGTCCGATAGTGACTGAAGGGAGGGAGGCCCACGATACTCTTATACCCGAGCCAGTGCAACAAGCTGACGGTGCAAGTCCAACCAAGGAAGAGAAAAAGAACGATTGGAGACCGGGTGGTGCCGCGATGTGTGTGAGGTGGCAGAAAAAAGAATGAGCAATAGTTGGGTGTGTATTGCGGGCGTTCCTCACATAGATTCCGTCTACATTCGACTTGTTTGCATCAGACGTTGCATGTAGACGGCAGGGCCGGTCGGGAATTAACTTGGTAGCCACGGGCAAGTGCATCCTCATTGAATCGTGGCAATCCGCAGGATGGACGGCCGGTATTTGCTACGCGGACGATCTAGGCCTGAAAAAGTCAAGGAGATATGAAAGAAAAGAAAAAGTCTCAGCATTTTGGGGCCCATGTAAGGCCGTCTTTGCTTTTCCGAACAGAAGCATATGAGAAAGGCGGGCACGTACTATGAGGTCCTTGTTCGTAAGTATTGCGGTTGAATTATCATCAAAACAACCCCACAATGTTAAGGCGAGTGACAGCTCATCACCCGAAACAAAGGCATAGTGCGGATGTACTGACATCCGTCAGAGCAACGCAGTGGTACAAGATGAGTACTCAGTTCTGAGCTGTGTCTGATGGTGTGTGACGATTGTCTTGGGAGAAGGAGTCGACCAGACCGGGCCGGATGAAATGGCAGATGTACCGAAAAGCAAGATGAGAGCATACCGCATCATTTTGACTGGGGATTCTGCTATCGTGGACCCATTCGAGTTTTGTTTCTTGCTTCATCATCTGCGTCATGTGAAATGACGAGGGGGAACTTGGGTCTATTCAAGGAAATTCGAGTAGTCATGTTGGGCTCCCAGATCTCTGTGACACCTCAGATTACGCCCGAAGGCAAGCGTAAGGACAAAGGGGGAAGGCAGACAGAAACAGACCAGGCCTAGACGGGCTGACATGGGCGGTGGTTCGAGATGCCCAGCGACCGTCCTGTAAGCAATCATGCAGCAGGGAGACAGCAAGCGGGTGTGGCACCTGCATATGCGGCAGACAAGGGCCTGCATCCGTGACAACCACCCCGGTGTAGAACTTGGGGGGGTCGGGCAGCCTTGATCCCACACCGGGCATCCCTCATCTGACATAGTGGCTGTCGTCGACTGCAGCTCTGATGCCGTTGCTTCCAACGATTCTTGGGGATTGCTTCACTTGGTCGGTGTTTCGGTTTTTAGGTGTCTCTGGAAATTTTTGTTCGCCCTGGCGATCCTATATGCAAATGTCTGGTCTCAGCCATCGCGCTCCAATGAGACCGGGACCCACACTTTGTAGCGTCCCGGAGATCTGGGCCCAAGCGATGAGGGAGGGACAAACGGCGGCATCAACGTCCGGAGGCCCAAATCTAGCATATTTGCAGGTTCTCATGCCAGGCACGACAGACCAATGTCGCCCTCCTTCGATTACCGTACCCGGACCATTCTTATTGGGTCGGATGTGTCTTTTGGAGGGGACCTTGACACCTGATACATGCAGGTCATGTCCTGCTGAACCGGCATGCCCCAACTAGTTCGTGATGTGTTGGAGGCTGTCGCCACAGCCAACAAACGAGGCTGATGAGGATTGAGGAGTGCCTAATTTTGGTAGTCGATGAGCTGGCTTGGGCTCGTCATGATCGAGATTAAACTGCGGCGGTGCCAGCGGGCATGAAGTGGTGATATTCCTACTCGTAGACGAGTGCGAGGTAAGGTAGGAACATCCCAATCTCCATTACGGGCTGGGTAGAGACGAGGCCTAGAATTGGACCGCATGTATTGGGCGTGCTGCCGACTGCACTCGTACTGCCTGAAGTCTCCCTTGGGCAGGTTGAAGAGGCTGCCAAGTGACAACTGTTGACGTTGGTCAGCGGAGTAATGCTGCAGAAGCGTGGCAGTCATGATGCTACACGCATAAGTGCGATGCGCCTTGCCACGAAGAGTTACGGTTAACCTGCGCATATGCCGCTGTAGTCAGCCTCGCGTAGAAAGTTCTTGGTCACTCAGACCAACTCTACCCTATCCCCTCGTGTCGTCTACTGATTTGCCTACGGATACGGTGGCGGCAGTGCTGGTGATGCAGCGAAGACTCGCACCAAGTGGCCAACAGGTTGAACGAGACGAGGCTTCCGGCGGATGCAACATGGGAGCAGCCCTCTGCCCTTGTTACGGTCGTGCAGGCCACCTATACTAATCAGCCCTGTTCCGGGCCCTCTGGTGAGGCGTAGACGTCGTTGGTGGTGATGGCAGACTGCGACATGGCCAGGGGGTTGCGTGGGCGATCGGCAGCCCTGGCTGCCTTTGAATTGAGAACTGCGAAACGTTTTCCTTTTGCGCTCGCAAAAAGGGTAAGTGATGGCTCGGATGGCTGGCTGTTAGGGCTTATAGACGTTCAGACATGGAGTCAACCGAGACGCGGCTCTTTTGAGCGATCGATATCATCTGCTGCGGTTGCCGAGGGAAAAAGCAAAGACTGTACAACCCAACTTTGTGAGAGTGTCCCCAAGCTGCCAGTGTCAAGCAGCAGAGCGACATGCAACGCCCAATCGGTAGGCATAGACTACTGATGATAACCCGTTCTGGTATCCCGCCCACAGGATACTTGGGCTGGTCGCACAACAGCAGAGCGTCGATTCGACCGGGGAAGTCAGCCTTGCACAGCAGAGTTGTTGCTGATGTGCCCGAGTCCTAGAGCATCGTATTACTTTTGTGCCAGCCCGATACAGTCAATCGCTGAAGTAGCCTGCTGGACCCATGCGACCTCCTGAGAGCCAACGGCAAAAGGCGACAGCCAGGTCCGATGAAGCTTTGAGCACCCCAGGAAGAGGGAGGATCAGGCACAGGCAGCACATAAGAGTGACAGGTGACTGCGAGGCCCAGGCTCGGCAATATGCAATGCCTCCTCCTCGTAGAAGATGCAAAGCCAGACTTTGCGATCGACGGACCCTTGGCTCGATGAGGATGGCGTGGATGAAGGACTGCCGAAGAGGTTGAGGCGGATGACGTGCAGACGTAAGCAGCTAGCCGGTCAAACGGCACCACCAGCGAGCCGGAACGCTTCTTTCTTGGATCGTATGTTGATCGATAGCGGCGTCCCTATGACCAAGTCAGTCTCCGTCAGGAGAGGAGCTTTTACCCTCCCCCCCCGGGCAGCTACAGCCAGGCCGCCTCTAGGCGCCACAGACGGGAGACGGACCGGCTGGCTGGGCCGATTGCTTGGAGAGGTGCATTGGACGGACGGGTGAGGGTGATGAGGTGGCAGTTCTTGCAAGGTCAGAGTTGGTCGGGCCTTCTATTCTGGCCAGATTCTGGGCCAGCGACAGGCTGGTAAGGCTTGTCGCAGCCTGGGATGTGAGCCCAGCAGCCCAGCAGCGCCTGGGGTAGGACCAGCGTACGCCAGGCGTGTTCAACGTGGGACTGCAGGTAAAACCTGCCATCCTCTTCATTACGAACTGGGGCGTGTCGATGGACAGAGGTCTGTCAGGTGGCTGGCTGGTGGTTGACAGAAAACGGCCAAGGGCCGCAGATAAACCCAAAACTCTGATGCACAAGTGACGTGACTTGACGGGAGGAGGGTCTGAAGCCTTAGGTTCGGATCCGATTGGGAAAGGCCAGGGTTCCGGTGACTGCCAATTTAGCTCTGCCAGGGGTCGCCAACTGACAACAGCCATCCAACGGTCCGCTCCTCGCGGGATGGGAAGTGGGCTTTAACATATAATATTGCATTGTATCAAATATGACAGGTCCTTGCACTCTGCGTCGAGAGTCTTCCTCTCGATGGTGATTCTATGGAATACATTTCTGGGAAATTTAGTTGTATTGGGAAGCATTGCTGTCTGGGGACTGTCCAGAGGTCTGCGTATCAGTAATATCAATGGAAGGACCTAGGTAGAATTATAAAAGATTAGTGATATCCCAAGATCTGCATGCGTGTTTGTAGAAAGTTTGTTAGGTGAAGGCTCTACACTGGGCTAGTCTTATTGCTTGTCTCGACACTCTCTGCCTTGGGCCAGGATACGCCGATACTGCCGGTTTTCGGTATGGGAATAGCTTCAATGCACGCTTCCATGTTACACAAGGCGTAATTGGCCTCCAACCTGCAGCCTCCTTTCTGTTGCACTTGAGGGCTTTTGACCAGTACATGCCCAATCTTGAGAGGTTAGGCCTATGTATTTTCCCAATTTACCTCAAAGTCGATGCCCGACCCGATTTATTCTTCTGCTATGTTCTGTTTGTTTTGTCGGGCGGGGCGGGTGACTCGCGCTTTCAGCTGTCAGAAGATGGCGATAACGATATATCCTACATGCCAAACACAGTGAGCGTGTGAGCAGGGATTGGATCGCCGGCTACCCCAGACCACGGGTCAGGGGTCCCACGGAAGCGGCCCCCATCCCCCATTCCCCACAGCTGGACCTCGGCTCCTTTGACTCGGCTGACCCTCCCTGGATCCCGAGGTCGTCCTCCGTCCGCGACTGCGACTTGACCTCGTTTTCACAAAAACGGAGCCGCCTCCATTCCTCATAGACTAGAGCCTCGCTTCAGCGCTTTTGTCTTGATAGACTTTGACTCACGACCTTCTTGTTCTCCTAGACTTCCACACCCGCAGAGATCGACGAAATAGTCCCCGTGGTCCTACTTCCAGCCATCCCTTACCATCAGCCAAGACCATCACCATGCCGTGGAACACAGAACTCACGCGCCGGCTAGGTATTCGAGGTTAGTAGGATACTCAGGAGGGACATATCCACGAAGAGATGTGGATCCTATCTATAGACAGTCGACTAACAAGAGCCGCAGTGCCCGTCGTGCAGGGCGGTATGATGGTACGTGTCCCGAGTGTGCCGGCTCGTCAACCAAGTGTGTCGCCATGTCTGGCCAGCGACTCATTGCCCCCGAGATGGCATACGGTCGCTCCTCGACGACACCTGGTCGCCAGACGGCCTCGTGACGATGACCATACGATGGATGAGATACTGACTCTGGGCCCCTATTCCAGTACGTCGGGTACGCCGAGCTGGCAAGCGCGGTCTCCAACGCCGGCGGGCTTGGCATCATCACAGCCCTCATCTTCCCAACGCCAGCCGACCTGCGCAAGGAGATCCAGAAGTGCAGGACGATGACCAAGAACCCCTTCGGCGTCAACATCACCCTCCTGCCGTCCCTGAACCCGCCTGACTACGGCGCTTACGCCCAGGCCATCATCGACGAGGGCATCAAGATCGTCGAGACGGCCGGCAACAGCCCCGGGCCAGTCATCAGGAAGCTGAAGGAGGCTGGGTGTATCGTACTGCACAAGTGCAGTGAGTCTGCCTGCCCCTCTGCCCATTCTCCTTGACTTTTGCGTTGTGCGCATATGTGCGTGTGGTGCGACAGAAGCTTACGTGGTGACACCTCGCACACAACAGCCACCATCAGACACGCGCAGAGCGCCATCAAGCTCGGCGTCGACTTCCTCAGCATCGACGGGTTCGAGTGCGCAGGGTGAGTGAGATGACACCGCATGACGGCCCCGTCATGCTTCTGTCACCGTGATTTCGGCTTGCTACGTGGCGCTTGCCATGCCGCGGTCCTTTTTTTGTTCCTCCCTCCCTCCCCCCCCCTTTTTTTTTTCAATCCATCCTAGCCAGCCAGCTGCACGTCATGACAAGGCGCGGGTGACGGCCTCGTCCTGCCGAGCAACGTTGCCCAGGCCCCGGGAGGCCACCGGCCCCTGTCTGTGTTGTGCATCTCCCGCTCATATGGTCGCTCGCATACGGCCTGCCTCATGCACATGCGAGCTCCCCGGCAGCCGGGCACTTGCTTTTTTTTTCTAGTCTTGTTTTTTTCCCCTGCCCTGAACGGACTATGAGCATGCCTCCGACCGCCGATAATGGCAACAAACACGATGCCAGGGGTCAGTTAGTCACCAGGACCCGCCCTGCTAACGCTTGTCCGCAGGCACGTCGGCGAATCAGACATCACCAACTTCATCCTGCTCAGCCGGGCGCGGCAGTCGCTCAAGGTGCCCTTCATCGCGTCGGGCGGGTTCGCGGACGGGCAGGGGCTCGCGGCGGCGCTGTGCCTGGGCGCCAGCGGCATCAACATGGGCACGCGCTTCATGTGCACCGTCGAGGCGCCCATCCACGAGAACATCAAGAAGGAGATCGTGAAAGCCAGCGAGACCGACACCGCCCTCGTCCTGCGCAGGTGGACCAACACCACCCGCCTGTACAAGAACAAGGTCACCGAGCAGGCGCTGCAAGTCGAGAGGGAGAGCAAGACGGGCGAGTTTGCCGAGATCGCGCCGTTTGTGAGCGGGCAGAGGGGCAGGCAGGTGTTTATTAATGGTGATCCGGACTACGGTGTAAGTAATACTTTCTGACCCCCCGCGCCCCTATTTCTTCGGCCGTATCGACCGTACTGATGCGGATGGATAGGTCTGGACTGCCGGCCAGGTCATCGGTCTCATCCATGACATCCCGACATGCAAGGACCTCGTCGAGAGGATCAGCGTGGAGGCTGAGGGGTCGCTCAAGGAGAAGCTAGAGCTCGTTTCGCCGACACAGAGCAAGTTGTAGATGCGTTGTAGAATTCTTGTACATTTGACCCGTGGTAATCTTTTAGAAGTTCAGACCAGTGAGCGAAGTTCCGTTTCGGATTTCAAGACATCAGCATGAAGGCATCGCCGGACGGCAGCCGCCCAACTGAACATGTGATTACAAATGACTTGATACAGATAGTTCAGATGCTTGGCCCCTGCACCGCCCCAGCGCCTGCATTTCGTCTGTGACGATGTGACCCGAGCAGCTCACAGCCGGTGCCGTTTTTCAAGATGCAACCCACCCAAACGCGTCCGGCGTCCTGCCCAGGTGGCGTCCGCCGGCCGTACTCTGTTGTTGTCCCATCTAAACCCATGGGCCAGTGACGGAACCCGACTGACTTGACTTTGGTCCAAATGTCGGGCGTGCTGGTCTAGGCTGCTGCCTTGCTCGGCCTAAGACACGCCTGTGCTTGTCGCAGGCGCCTGTTGACGGGCGCAGGTGTGTCTTACATTGTCCTGACGGACATGAGGCCTAAGAACTGCGAAGAACTGAGGGTCTCTTAGCGCACTACGTCGCATTCAAGATGTCAGCCGTCCAAACTCCATGCCATTTCAGACGTAGGTATATCATCTCAAGCCCCTTAAGCATGCCGAATACTCCCAGGGGTTGCGATTCTGAAATGTGTGTCTCAGTTGCAAGTATGTGCTACAACGCATGCCAAAACATGCGAGATGTAACTATGCCAGAATCACAGTAGGGCCCGGGGAAGGTTGGCTTCTTCTAAGACCTATGTGTTGCTTGCTAAGCTACCAAGACATTGAGCTTGAATTGTTTCATCCCTGTGATGATCTTATTTTGGATCGTTGTACGACATGGGAGCAGCGGTGTAGGCTTCACTGCATCATAGCTATTGGTAAAGGACGGAGATAATGGGTAATGGAACTACAAATGTAGTCATTAAAAGGCAAGATATCTATATATACCGTGTCATTGACGATACTGCACGCATGATCACCGTCTAGGTCTATCTCTCTGGCTCATATCATCAAACCTGGATCCCCAGACTATTTTCACACCATGTACTTCTCCATCTCTGTCGTAGTCACAGCAGCCTCTTCGGTCAGCGCAGGATCGGCGGTCCTCTTCATGTGCACGCTACCAGATGAACCCGGGGCCCAATCAGCAAGCACAGCTCTCATATCAATGCGTGCCCACTACAACAACGAGGACGACGGGTGTGACGGCCTCTTTGCCTTTGACGCCTCTACCGGTGCCATATCGCCTCTGCTTGGCTTCCAAAAGTTCAAGGGCGACGATGGGTTTGTCGCTAACATGGAGCTTCTTTCGTTCCAGCCTGGCCTGCATATCAGGCTAGATGACAGGGAAGTTGCCCTCGGAGATGCGTCTAAGACGACGTATCTTGAGCCTGAGGATTCAGTAGAGACATGCAAAGATATGGGGCTAGAGGACTCTACTGGGAGACGCCCAGTTGAATTGATCGTCTTTGACTGGTATGATGTACCGAAGACCAAGTGCAAATAAGCAGAGTACGGAGTGAGCTGGCGTTTCATGGAAAGCGAAGATGATCTCACTGATGAAAAGTAGGCGTTCTGTTAACTGAACATAACGGGGGAAAGTACGGAATTATGTGTGCCTTGAAAGGCTGGATATCTCGGTTATAGATTCTACCATCTTTTCCAAGCAATCTACTATATCGCAACATGATAATAGCGCCGACTTGGATTGTGGCCGTAATCTTTGGTTTACACCTTCTGGTTGTCACCTGCGTGTGGGCTTAGGAGATTATAAACAGACAGTTTCGCCTCGCCATGCCCAGGTGGTGAACCTAAGGATGAAACCGCCATATAAGGCTGGACAGCTCCCAAATCGTGAGGTTGGCCGCCGAGGTCGGGATTTCCAACACGATTTACCGCCGTCTCACACTCCGGGTGTGCGTTTTAGATATTAACTTAATTCGGCCAAACCCGTGCCTCACGGCCATATGCCGTACTCAAATGGGTCGACATGCGGATAGTCGGCTCGCATGCCCATGATGATGCTATACTCGTCCCTCAGCAGGTCCGAGCCCTCATTGCCGTACGCCGTGTACTTGCTGATCTCGTGCCTCCGCAATGCCACGTTCCAAGGGAAACTCGAGTGCGCGACGCCCATGAAGGCGCTCGCCTTGAACATGATTGTAAAGTCCACCAGGGCCTGCTGATCAAAGGTGAAGCTGTCAAGCCGCTCGCGGTCCGCGCCTTGGAGCAGGTCGTATTTCGTCACCACGTCCACGTCAAACTGTACCAGGGGCGATGCTTTCAGTCGCTCTCTGAACAAGTCCACCACTGCCTGGTCGCCCGACGCAACGTAGACGACGCGCAGGCCCGTGCGCGCGATATTCTCGAACTGCTCGCGGAACTGCTCGTCGACGCGCGAGAAGCGCCACTCCTCGGGCGGCCACGCCCAGATGGCGTCCTCCTCGAGGCGCAAGTGTGCGCCGTAGTACGCGCCCTGGTTAATAGCCACCGCCGGGTCGACGGGCAGCTTGAAGCGCTTCTTGAGCTCCCAGAGGACCTTGGCCGCCATCGCGCGCGTGTCGTTGCGGAACGAGAGGATCTTGCCGAACTCGTTGGCAAAGGCGTCGCCGTCGTCGTGGACCGGGTACTCGAGGAAGGACTGGCCCATCTTGACGTGCACGGGCTTGTCGGCCAGCGGGCTGATCTTCTTCTCGCCCTCTAGCCACTCGTCGAAGAAGCGCCGCCACTCGCGCGGGAACCGCAGCCCTTCTCGTGGGTGGTCGGGCTCGAACTGGTCGCCTATCAGGTCGACCTCCACCCTCTGGTCGTAGGCCGGGAAGTCCTCGGCCTTGTCGTATATGCGCATCCCCGGGCAGCCGGCCTCCAGGTGCGTCACGAAGGTCTCGCGCTCGAGCAGGTAGTCCAGCGGCACCTCATTGGTCGTCTCGATATCGGTCAGGTCGCTCGGGTTGCGAAGGGCAATCGAGGGCACCACGAGGGCGCCGCCCCCGTTGATGGCGTACCGCACGCATTTCAGAATCTGGTTGCGCAGCATGCCGATCCCGCCGTGCTGGCCCTCGCATGTGAAAAGCAGGCCCGGCCTGAAATTCGAGGGTGTGCGGGTACATATCTCGCGTATAGGGCTGTAATCGATAGGCGTGGGGAACTCCGTGTCGATCGCCTGCTGGACGAACACCCTCTCTGCCTCGTTTTCGTGTTGTTGTTGTCCGCCGGCGGGCCAGTCCTGCGCGAACAGCAGCACCGCGACCCCGTCGAAGCCCGTCATCAGCCGGGTGCTCCAGATAACGATGAGCAGCAGGCCCATAAAGAGGGCCGCCGCCCACGGGCGGTCTTGGCACAGCATGACTGGCTGCTTGGCTGTCGTTCAACGATCAGCCCCGAGTCCGAGAAGAGAACGCCTTGCCGCTGTAAGGCGAAGGCCAAGAGATGAAGCCAAGATGTTGACAGCAGGCGAATGGCTTGGGGCCAAGAGCTGGAGGTGTTGTTCTCGAGAATTGTTGGACGCTCGAGGCCCGCTGTGTGGAAGCGAGCTAGGGTGAAACCGTTCGTGTCGGACCAGGGCCGCCAGGGGCTCTGAAACATGTTGCGGCAGTGGTGACTCGGGGGACATGACAGGTCTAAGCAAACAAGGATTTAGAATTCGGGTCTTCTGAAAGAAATTTGGAGAGTTGTTTTGACGGCCTTCCATTTGTAGGCGTAATGTACGGAGTAGTTCGTCTCGTGAAAGACCTGTTTCTTAGTACCGGGGCTGGTCGCGGGCACTAGTGAGTAATGTTGTTGGCCTGAAAGAAATAAGGGATAAATTCTCTCATCTATCGACCTACGGAAGGAGGGAAGGAGAGGTCTTATTTATTCCTGCATTCGTCGGCCTCCAAATCCACACCAGACATCCATAGAAATCGAGAGAATCAACAATGTTCATGTGAAAGGCCCATCAAGGTGTTAGCCTACTGACGGAGGAAGAACCGTCAGAAATAGCGTATTTTTACAGCCCCCCAGAAGCTAGTTATTAAATATAAGTTATTAATTAGCTTCTTAGTATAAAAATAGGGGATTTATAAGCCTTAAAACATATTATTTATATAGGAAAAAACCTTATTATAAAGGAAAACCTATAGTTTATATAAAAATAAAGTATTTTTACTAAGAAAACCTTCCTAAAAAGGAAAAAACTTAGTATTTATAAGGTTTATTAGGCGTAGGCCTTTATTATTAAGTTAGCCATATAGTGGCCCCGCCTATTAGTGGAGTAAAAAACTAAAAAATTAAGTATTTTTACAACTCGAACTCGAAGCCTTTAACGTGTAATTGTTGTTTTTCATAGGTTATAATCATTTTGTATGGCATTTACACGTTATTATATTTGTTCTTACGAATGGGCACATTTTTACACAATTTAAGCTTACGTCATGGACTACTGCACTATACACACTACGAATTCACATTGTATATGCGTTT
>JUJX01000324.1:0-43360 GCA_000800745.1 Diaporthe longicolla
ACCCTTAGCTATCTTATAGAACTACCCCTACTTACTATATAAAGAGTATAGTATAGCTTTAAAACCTATCTTATTAATTAATAAAGTAAGTACTTAACGCTATTCTATCTTATATAAAGTATAAGGCTTAGTAATATATCCTAATATATTATTAATATAAAGAAAAACTATTATAAAGAAAATAGAGAACCTAGCTAAAAATAAATAGTATAGGAATAAGAACTTATTAGAAATCTTTAAGGATAAAGAAGTATAGAGGAGGGGGATAATATTATAACTTTAATAGAAATAGGAATAATAGTTAGTTTTATCTAGAATAGAACTCTATTAAAGGCTAGTATACTAGCTAGCTAAGTAGTATAAGGAACTTAGCTATAGTTATATAGGTAGCTTATTTAAGTTAGATTACTAAGGATTACTAGGCTTTAGTAGTAAGCCTAGTAAGCTAATATTATAGATTACTCTAGATTATTGGAGGAGTATAGTAAGCTAAGTAAGCTAGTAGTAAGTTAGGCTAAAGAACTAGATTATATAGATATACTTATTACTAGTAGATAGTATTAGGATAGGATAGCTTTTTAGTAGTTAATCTAAGTATTTTTTTTAAATAGCTCTTACTAGCTAGTAATTATTATACTACTTAGAATATTGCTTAACTACTACCTTATTATATATCTTAAATATAAACTTTTTAATCTCTTAGTTTATAGGACTTAGGAAGCTTTGATTATTATATATCTCTATTAATAATATACTCTAAAGTTAAGCTTTAAGCCTTTAACTAACTATTTACCTATATTTAACTAGTATACTATTTATATTTTCTATAAGCTATATTACTATATTCTTCCTTATTTCTTTAACTATTATTATTATACTAGATTTTATAATAATCTAACTATATATTTATAGTAATTACTTTCTTTAAAGTTAGTAGATCTATTTTACTAACTATTTACCTTACTTTATAGTAATAGGTATATAGATATAGCTACTTAGAGCTCTCTTAGCTATTCTTTTTAATCTCCTCTTTCTCTAGTATACTAGACTTAATTAGAAAGTTCTAGAGTGCTATATAGATATAAATAAATACTTTCTACTTTCTAATATTATATTTAAAGGTAGAAACTTATATTATCTTCTATTTCCTCTTTAGTAAACTAAATACTTATTTAACTATAGTATAAAGCTAAGTATAATAGAGGTTATATAACTTCTTTATATTAAGTAGTACCCTATCTCTTTTTTATTAGTCTTATAAGTAATATCTAACTAATAGAAATAGTACTAGAACTCCCTTCTATTACTTAAATCTAGTATTTACTAAATAAAATCTATTCTAAAGGATTATAAAGCTCTTTTTAAAAGCTATATTAATAAGAGTTTAGTTATTTATTAAGCCCTTAGTGCCTATTAGTATAAATATAAATAACTTATTATTTCTAACTATAATAAAAATATTTTATAATATTATTCCTTTTTAATCCCTCTACTTTATCTATATACTTTTAGGTATATAGGCTATAATATATATACTATTAATTATACTAATATACCTATTAAAGTAAGTATTCTACTTCTAAAGCTTATACTTTTTATTAAGCTATTTTAATAGCTTTAGATATATAAACTCCTTATATAGAACTTAAAAGTACTTTAAGTAGTTCCTTATAATTTTACTAATAGTTACTTAGTATAGCTAGAAATAATAGGTATAATTCTATTATACCTTATTATATATATAGATCTAGATAAATATTATTAACTAGTATATTATTATTAACTTTTTCCTTATACCTATAAATAGTATATACTTAACTAGTTAAGTAAGAAGATTTTTAAAGGTAGCCTTAAGTATCTAGAATAGATTATAAAAGTATCTCTTACTTTTATATAAGAACTTATTTATAACTTTATTTATAGCTACTAAGCTATTTATATTCCTCTTATTAGTAAAAATTAATAGTATTTAGCTTTTATATTAGTCTTTATATTTAATAGTATATATAGCTATATAAATAGCTATTAGGAAGTATACCTATTAGATAGCTATTTTACTTAGTAAAATTAGTATAGTAGGCTATACTAGCTATTATTAGTTAGTTTAGCTTTTAATTAAAACTTTAGTATAGTAGTAGAATATATATAGATCTTCTTTTAAAGAAGTTATACTTAGTAGGGAGATTATAGTAGGGCGAGAGGTACCTGCTAAGGCTTAGTATAGTAGTATGTGAGTAGAGAATTCTACCTGTGGGCGAGAACTACTGCTAAAATAGGAATAGGGGCCTTGCTAAGACGATATCTATACTGGAATACAACCTATTCGATTACTATACTATACTGAAAACCGAATGTGATCAGGCCCTAAATAAGGCTTGGTGGTTGCAGGGCTGTGAGTGGCTGTTTCGTCCCGCAAGACCATTTTGTTTACTGCCCCTACGCCTGCCCACCTAGGCACAGTACCTTGCAGGGCTGCTATTTGTGGCAGCCAACACTGTGCACACGACACGCACCTGCCATACCAGGACACCCTTGATGCGCGCAGTGGGACCCGAACGAGGTATGCAGCCGGCCTTGCATGCAGAACTATAGCAGGCTATATGTGCAAGCCGATGCACAACGACCACACTGCTACTGCCTGTTCCTCTCTTCTGCCTCCATCCGACTGCAACAACTCCACAGACGCCCCGGGAGAAGAGAACACGATGGCTCTCATCGGCATCTCGCTGATAGTCGCCTCCGTTGTGCTTTTCTGCCTCCGCCCCCCAGCATGGCTGCCGCTACGGAACCTCGTCGCCAGCCTCCGACACCAGAGAGCGACGCCCGACCATCATCAGTTGAATCCCCGCCAGCAACCAACCCATCCCGAACTCGATGCGCCACTCCGTGATGCCGCTGACGCTCATGGCGACATTGACGGCGGCGGCGACCGTGACGGCGACGGTCAGGCTACCCCCAAGGCCGGCCCAAGCACTCCCGACATTAGACGCTCCGTCCCCAGCTTCTCGCTGTCAGAACCTATGCCATCGCCCCCCGCCGACCAGTCTGCCACCCCCTCACCAACCACCTCACCTTCGCCTGCTACAACAAGCGCGCCATCAGCTGCGTCTGATCTGATGCCCCCGCCCCCGCCTCCGCCCCGGGTCCCGGCATCCTCCCCGACCATCGGTCCCTCCCCTTCCGCCATGGCGCCTCCTCCCGTGCCCCTGGCGCAAGCGCAGGCCCGACGCATACCAACCCTCGCCCCGGCGGCCAGGAACAGCCCTTCGCTCCGCCCCCCACACGCGCCCTCGCCGAATCGTTCCCTCCCAGTCCCCAGCCGTGCCCCGGGCACTTCCACCCTCGCGCCGCCGCCCACCCATTCTTCAATACCCACCAAGCCCTCAAGGCAGGTGAAGCTGACTCCAGGCCACTCCCCGATGGACTGGGCCCGACTCGCCCAATCACCGACCTCTGACCTGCGCGGCCTCCCTCCCTCCACCCCATACCTCCGTGTCACG
Organism: Diaporthe longicolla; assembly: GCA_000800745.1. Classification (NCBI taxonomy): domain Eukaryota; kingdom Fungi; phylum Ascomycota; class Sordariomycetes; order Diaporthales; family Diaporthaceae; genus Diaporthe; species Diaporthe longicolla. The sequence continues at coordinate 3,501 of JUJX01000324.1, forward strand.
CCCTCACAGCTACGACAGATGACCGGCCGCAAGGGCAAGGACGCCTGGTCCGTCTTCTCCGGCAAGGTCTACAACATATCCCCCTACATCAGCTTCCATCCTGGCGGCGAGGCCGAGCTCCTCCGCGGCGCAGGTCGTGACGGCACTCGAATGTTCGCCGAGGTCCATCCTTGGGTCAACTACGAGACGATGCTGAGTGCTTGCTTGATAGGCATCCTGGTGGACGAGCATGAGGTCGAGCAGCGCGTGGGAAAGGCGATGGAGGAGATGGACTGACTGACCACCCGCCTACATTCTCTCTCGTCCGGCTAACAAGACGCCGTTGCGTCCACAAGGCTATGCTCTTTCACACACCAGGATGACGCATACAGCCGGTGGTGCCCCCTTGTTGCCAGTTACTTCTCACTCGGGATAGAACTTGATGATGCCAGCCAAACCTAGACAGACCGCCACGTAGGCGGCAATAGATACCCCTCGCCCCAAACATATGAAGAGCCAACTGGGGTGGACATGAATCCGACCCTCCAGCGAGTAAATGAACAAGAAAAAGACGAAGGGCGGCCAGTTGAGCCTGTCCCCTACCGCATCACTTTGGAGCCATGTGCCGCCATCTTTCTCACAACGCAGCGAAATGCCTCGTATTCACCTGCGCTTGCCAAACCTGAAATTCAGTCCATCGTCGCTTTCATCATCATCATCCTCCTCATCGCTCTCCTCCGCCGCCGCCTCCGCCGTGCGTACCGCCCGCCTCTTGGCTGGCTGCTCTGACGTGGGCGATTCAATAGCACTCCTCTTCTGTGATCTCGACGGGAGGGCTTGCGTCTCGTTTCGTCGCGCTGCCGCCTGGCTTTGTCTCGTGATTGCCTTGCCCTTCTTACTCCTCGCAGGCTCACGGCTACCGTCCAGGTCCATGACGTCGGCTACCGAACCGTCGTTGCCGGCGTCAGCCTCGTTGTCTCCGCTATCATCACTCCCAATGACATATTTATCTCTTTCCTTCGCCCTGCTGCTGAGCGGCCGCCGGGCACGCCCCGCCGTCGATTTGGGCCCGGCGTCGTCCTGGCTATTTGCCAACTGGCTTGTTTCCTTGCTCCTGCGGCCTAGTGCGTACCCGTCTTCAAGCCAGTGGTCGTTGCTAATGCCGTGCACCTTTGCTCGTGCCGGCTCGAGAGACATTATCACCCTTTGCTGCGGCCTTCCGGCAGTCTCGCCCTGCTTGCGAAACTTCTTGAAATTTTTCCGTCCATTCCATCGTGGATCCCACCGCCCCTCCTGGATGTCTTGCTCTCGTGTTCGTCGTTCCTGTGGTTGCCGGATGTCCATGGCTTCTACGATCGTAAGCCGCCGTATCGCTTCGTAGTCGATGTCACCGTCCCGCAGTTCCCGTGCGAGACGCTCACGTTCCGCCTGCGCAGTTGCTTCTTCCTCCTCGCGGTACTGGATAGCAAGATCGAGAAGGTCCTCTTCTCTCTGGACAGTCCTTTTGCCTTTCCTGCCGCCTACTGCCGCCTTTCCTGGGCCAGTACCCCTCTGTTGTGGATGTTGGTGCTCATGGTTTCCCTCGTCTCGCACGGGTTGGGTGGTGTGGTCTGCTGGAGGATTGTTGTCTTGGCCAGCCTCAAGCCGACGGCGCTTAATGGCTGCAGCCGTGGGCGCGATGTCTTCCATGATGTCGCGGTCGGGTTCTGGCAGCGGCCGCTTGCGCTGTGGCGGATCTACGACGGCTGGTATTTCTTCTGGCTGCGTCGTGACCATGCCCTGGGACATGTCTGCAGCTGCGCCGAGCCGGGATGCAGGATCAGACTCGTCGTCATCTTCGTCTATTCCAGTATCAAAACCCTTGAATCTGCTCCTTGGGGCACGTCGGTCTCGTCTTCGCATCTTGGTTGGCTGGGGCGGCCGTGCCCCGACGACCTCTCTCTCAGGGGCTTCGTCAACGTCCATTGACAAGCCGCGGCTTTCACTATTGGCCTCATGCTCTTGCGGGTGCCCAGCTAACGTGAGGGTTAGGTAAGATATCTGTGGATTGATACAGAACAGTAGGCACGTACCTTGCTCCCGTTGGGTCGAGTCGAATTCCAATGGTCTTCTCAGTTGACCTGGGTCAACATCGAGAATGGCAGGCAGAAAGTCTCTTGGCTCGACCGGACGATGATCAAGCCGCAGCGCGACCTGGCTGTAGAAGCTCAGATACCAATCCGCGTTCTCCTGACCTGGGGAGGGCGTGTAGCGCACTACCACAACGCCCCTTCCTTCGCTGCCGTCCTCAAATTCTCCTAAGCCTTTCTCCCCTGCAATTCCTTTGACATAACGGATGAACTCATCGGTGGTTGTGAGACCAGGTTGTACTTCACTCAGTAGCGCCTTCCCCTTGCCGTTCGTGATGGCGGGGTGCAACTCTTCGAAACGCCTTCTTTCGTAGAAGATAAAAGTGTAACCATCAAAAACATTCCGTCGTCTCTCGTCCGGCGCAAAGATCTCATCAGGTCGGTCGGCACCGGGAGCATCGGCCTTCGGCGGCAGATACCGCATAGCTTCAGGCCAATTCGCATCGAAGTCCATTTCCAACGCACTAGATAGGACACCATTCACGCCCCCGGCCTTTGGCGTGGCTGCTTCGACAATAGCCTGCATGAAACCCTCAACGACGATATGCCTGCCGGTGACGAGGGCCTGTAGCACCTTGGACGTGTTGCGCCTCTTGCTGACGACATGCGTGGTGTTCACATGGTCATATCCCGCGATGTATTTGACATCGAGTGGCTCGAGATTGCGGCGTACGGCAGCCCACGGGTCTGCCTGTAGCTCTTTTTCACTAAAAGAGAAGCTGAGAACAACCGGGTGCCACGTTATGCTTGGAAATCACGTCAGACGAAACATGCTCGATCCAATCAGCATTGCAGATGGCTCACCGGAAGATTTCTCGATAGTGGCCGAGTCTGATCTCGTTTGTGTCCCTGGCGAGATCGAAACGCTCACCCCTGATCTGTTTCCCATTGACCAAAGTACCTATCTTCGTTTTGAGATCCTCGATGGTGACGAGCGATCGCTTCTCAAGGTTTGTCTAGAGACGCGTGAGTTGAGAGCCCGAAGGAATGTTGGAGCTCATGGTTGATCGGATACGTACGCCATCGCCCTCAGCAACCACGCCTACCTCTATCGTGAGGTGCTTTCTCGAGATGGTCTTTTCCTGGATCACGAAGCCCCCACCTGAAATCAACGTTAGAAAGCTACATTAAAAAACCAGATGCGAACCAAATGAGTACCCCCGCCATCTTGAGAGGTTCGGCCGAACAGGTAGCGCTTCCCTGGGGAAAGCCAAAGTCGTCGACCTGGTCGAGTGTTAGCCAGTGCGCTCCAAGACAAAGTTCACTGCAGGGTGTCCTATCAACCTCGGAAAAGGTCGCCGTCGCTCTCAAGAACCCACATGGTGGGGTAAGAAGTAGGGGGCGGGCCGTGGCGGGATCGTTCGTTGCACGGGGCGGGGAAAGATGAATGAGGCTTCACTCGAGAAATCAACCAGGATGAAAACACATGCCAGCTGCCGAGGGGTGGGTGAGGAAACGATTTGGCTGCACGATCAAGCTAGAAGAGAACCCAGGCTGGAAGTTTGGGGCAAGAACGGGCCTGAGTGGGCTTGCCTGCCTAGGTCGCTTCCGAGTCTTATTCACGCAGGCGAACCTCTCCAATCAGAACGTCGACAAGCATTAGGATGTCGCGTCACGGACCGCGACAGATTCCTTGGTTCCAGCCACTTCGCCCAAAGTGGGGACGTTCCATCCCACGTGATCACGTGCCTTCAGCCAGGTGTGACGTGGGACTGGAGTTCCACCACTCCTCGAAGATGAGAGGGAAAGAAGCGCCCGAATTGTTTTCTCTTTCTCTTCCCACCCCACCATTGCATTTCATATCGTCCGAAGTCTACATACGAAGGCCTCACTTCCTTTTTTTTAATATTTTTTTAATGAAGCTTCTTTGGAAGAGGATTGCCGTGATGATTGCTGGGGCGGGGGCAGGGGCAGCCAGGACTCGCTGGGTGCTAATGCTAAGACAAGATCAAATGGCCGCCGTATACCGGACCAAACAGCTGGCGCTGTACAATCAGACCCGTGCTCTTGTATAGGTCTGACCACCACTTGAAAAGAAACAAACAAGGGTTGTCTTTATTCTAAAACGCGCCGTACTTCTACCCGACACAATGTTATTAAATTGGTCCGATGACGCCTTTCTCGCCTCGCGAAAGTGATGGTCAGGTCGGCGAATCTGGCACCTGATGATTAAATAGAACTGGGATTGGCGAAACCCGCCCCCCACCCCAACCGAGCCCGTGGGCATTGACCGGAACACAGCTCGTGGTCAGGTGAACGTCCGTGTGAGTACCAAGGTTTCTGGGATGACCGCGCAGTTTGGTACTATGTAGCCGGGGTATCTGACTGCCACCTCAGTCGAAAAGCCGGAGTGGGTTCGAGAATGTCGACTCGGCCCAACCAGGGGCCGCGCCGTTCTATGCAGCCGCCGGAGACTCGGCAGGACCGTCCGAGTGCGAATGGTGTTTGTGCTTCTTCTTGCGCTCCTCCCTTTCCTTCTCCTTCTCCTTTTTGATGGTGGCTTCTGCCACGAGCTGCTCAAATGCCATGAAGTCACCTTCTTCCTCAGGCGACCGTTGAGCCTGTGCGTGTCAGTTAGTATGGCTGACATCCGGCCGACTGGTTGCGGAGCGGTCGAGACTCACCTTGGCGCAGATCTCGCCGATGATGACCATGGCCTGTGCTCGCTCCAGCCTCTTAGCCAGCGGGATCTTCTTGTCGTTCAACACTGCATCGCAAACCTCCCGCAGCACGCTCTGGATCTCAAACTTGCTTCCCCGCCACGCCGCATTGAGGATCTTGCCCGTGACCCGTCTCTCGTACTCCATCTTCCTCTCGTCGCTCCACTCCTCGCCGCCCTTCTCCTCCATGCGTGCCATCTCCTCCATCGTCTGTTGTGCGTCAATCGCGCTCGAGATGGTGTTCCACGTCTCCTTTACGATGGTCCCCTTGTCCTTCATCCGCCCAAAGAAGCCGCCAATGCCGAACAGCTTTTGCGATTTGAGCAGATTTGAGCCCTTGGCGAGATACGTCTGGCCGATGGCGTGTAGGATATCCAGGCCAAACGACTCCATCTTGAGGTTCTCCACTTCCAGCCGTATCTTTTCCTGGAACGCCCGTGTCACGTCGGCACCTTTGTCTGTCTCTGTCCACACCGATATGCGGTCCAGCAGCTTCTTGGCCAGCATGTCCACACGCTCCTGGCGCACGCGCGCCCTCTCTCTCTCGTACTCGGCAAGCTTCTCTCGCTGCTCCTTGGTCAGGCCGGCCTTCTTCTTGTCCTTGTCCTTCTTGTGCAGCGCCGAGTCGCCCTGGGCATCTGAGGTCACGGTCGTCTCATCCGAGGGGCGGTCCATGATCGCAGGTCGAAGAGGAATCTTGTACTTATTCGGGGTCGAGGTACCGCTGCCGGGCGCGGGAGACGAGGTGCGGGACGGAGCGGTGCCGGGGGGCGACAGACCAGGAGAGGCTGCCGGTCTGTCGCCTGTTGTCGCCGGCTCTTCCCCGCCAGCGGCGTCCTGTTCCGCCTTGGGGGCCGGGGGAGAAGCATGTTTCTCGCCTGCGCCACCTGGATCTGCTGTGGTCTCCTTGGTGGCATCTGCGGTCCCTGGGAATTCAGGATCAACACCGGCGTTGGCTGCTGCCGCCGCCGCCGCCGCCTCCTCCTCTTCGGCCATGCCGGTGATGTCCATGGTGGTGGTAAGATCTTTCATCAGGCCGATCTCGCCGATCCAGTCCACAAAGGCATCGCCCCCGAAGATGCTGGTGAAGAACTCGGCGGGGTCGGCAAAGCCCTCTTGGGGTTTGGCATGGTCCTTTCCGAACTTGTCGTAGGCTTTTCGCAGGTCTGAGTCGGACAAGACCTGATACGCCTCGCCTATGGCCTGGAACTTCTCGTGGGCGGATGGGTCGTCGGGGTTCTTGTCTGCAGTGAAGAGCCAGGGTTTAGTAGGCGTGCTTGCGCAGGGCCAAGGTGAAGCACAAGGGAAAAGCGCTGCAGGTGGTACGCGGATACATACCTGGATGGTGGACCATGGCCATCTTGCGGTAGGCCTTCTTGATCTCCAGGTCTGTAGCCGTCGGCTTCACGCCGAGCGCATCGTAGTATGACGTATCGACAACCATGGTGCCCAATAAAATGCTCAAAGCTGCCGTCAAAGTAGGGCGCAAAAGATCAATAGGGAAAAACGCCAGAGACCGGTGCTGCGGCACAGTACCTGGGTAAATCTAGGCAAGGTGTCTCGTGGCCGTCTGGTCGTGTTGAGGTTATAGAGTGCGAAATCTAGGATTTCAGCAGAGGGGTGAGGCACCCGTCCGACGCGGCTGAGTGTGAATTTAGGGGCCGGATCTAGACTTGCTAGGTTGCAGCCTGCCCCACGCCACGGCTCTAAGATCCAGTCACTACACTACAGGGCTGAGTGACGCCTGACCTGGCTTGATTTGTTCGACCGCCTACCAGGCCCGCCCCTTGGCCGAACACGCGTGCACATACTGAGCAAGCACCCAACAAGTTCTGTAGCGTGCATCACAATATGGCTCTGGTGCCGCCAAGACCAAGCGAGAACCTTCCAAGGATCCGACCTACGTGGCTCACATCCCACTATTTCCGTCTCGTCTCCTCACAGCGGCCCAAGTTTACAACGGGAGAACGGAAGAACGGAAAACCACCCATCCATTTGCGACTATTCTCCAACGGTCAGCAACCTACGTTCACCCGTTTGGTGGCGTGTCCTGAACAAGCTGCCGCGTACCTATCGACCTACCCAGGTAACCCAGGTAGCACCTGGGCACCTGGGCAGTAAGATAGGTATTACGAGTCAGGAGCGATATCTAACTCCTGCCTCCCTGCCCCACTCACGGGCACGCAGGAGGTATTTGTCCAACCACCGCCCCCCCCCAAAGAGCCTTTTTTCATAGATGAGCTTCTTATCGGGTGTGCTTGCCTGTTCGCACAGTACCGCAAGACTCCAGAGGAAGACTCAGAGGCACGCTGCCCAAGGACCGCTTGCGGGAGGTCAAGAGGGCTCTCCCTTCCTCCGAGACAAGCCCTCACCAGCAAACAGCAGCTCACCTGCACGCATCACGGGCAAGCCGGATTGCCGACAAGAACCCATCGCCAACCCCATCCTTTCGGTGGTTGTGGTGAGGCCCGTCGCGCCGAGCAGCACCTGGTATTCAAAACATTCGCTCGCAATAGTTGAGGAAGACACCGCTTGTCATTGCATGTCTAGCGCTCTGGAGATAGATTGTTTCGCAGGAACATGTGGAGAAGAAGCATCTATCAACCCGTCCCATCTCTTGACAGTGTCCTGGGGTGTGTGGACGAACACCTTCGTCTCGGCCGGTGCTCTTGATGCCTCACGCACTACTGGACACCCGCAGCCTTCATCCTCTGAAAACACTGCCTGTAGGCCTCGTGGATCTCAGGCACCTCGTATCCGTACTCCTTCAGCTTGCTGGTGAGCTTGGTGTGGTCAAGCTTGCAGTTACTTCGACCGGCCTTGATGACCTTGGCCTGTTCCTCCAGGGAGAAGTTCTTCCACGTGTAGCCTGGCCTGACGATGTCACGGAAGAGTGTGAGGACCTCGTTGTGCGAGATGGCACCAGGGTTGGTGAAATTGTAGATGCCAGTGTCGCCATGCTCAGCCAGAAGGATCGACGCAGGCAGCAGGTCGTGCAGGATGGTGTTGCTGTTGGGGATGTCGACGACGCGGTCATACTTGGCGATCTTGGTGACAAAATTGCGAGGGTGAAGGTCGTCAGACACCGGCATCCGCAACCGCAGGATGAGGCAGTTCGTGTAGTGCTTCATGACCTTTATGCACGAAAAAGTAGACGAGTCAGCCAGCCAGCCAGCCAGCCAGCCAGCCAAGCCAGGGCCGTTTGGACTGCCCTGGGCCTGCGTGCACCCAAGGGGATTTGAGGGATGGGGCAGAAGGAGGGGTGTGATGCTAATGTCCTGTGTGATATTCAACTCACCTCTTCCACGTGTGCCTTGGTCTCGGAGTAAAAGCTGCCGGCGAAGTTGGCCGGGTCGGTCTCGGTGTAGCCGGGGCCGTCCCAGGGGTGCTTTTCATCGTACTGGTAGATGCAGCCGGTCGCGAAGACGGTGCAGTGGATGCCCTTGAGATAACAACAGTCGGTCAGGTTCAGGGTGCCGATGACGTTAGACCGCATCGTCTCCTCCTTGTGGTCCTCGCACCAGTCGACGTTGGGCCGACCTGTACAGCCAGCAGCGTTGAGCACATGGGTCGGCTTGACCCGGTCGAGCTCCTGCAGGACCTCCTCGCGGTTCTGGTTGCGGACGACGGTTGTATGCACATCCTTGCCCTGCTTCTCAAGTATGGTCTTGAGGTGGCCAGCGACCCAGCCTTCACCACCCCAGATAAGGAAGCGATTTGCCTTGGACCCGTTGGTGCCGTTGGTTCCGTTGGTGCCGTTGGTTCCGTTGGTGCCGTTGGTAGCCATCTCGAGTTTCTGAGTGGCCGCGATGGTGGTGCTGCCTCGGATTTATGTGTAGATAGTGTAGTGGAGGAGGCTTGCCCCGTGTAAGTGGGGGTGGGTATTTGGGTAGGTAGTGTCGCAAGGGGTGCTAACACGTTTGGGCTGTATTTGCTGAAGTAGAACACCACGAGAATGCCAATCAGCGTGCGGGAATATGAGGAACAGAGACGGAGAGGCAGAGGGGATAAGAGCCAGGGGCCAAGGAGGCCGGCGAATGAAGTTAAATAGGATCAAGGGGTATGTAGAACAACTAAGCTCAGCAAGGGAGGGTCTCGACTGACGAGTCTCGACGTCCCTAGATTTAGATTTAGATTCAGATGTCAGCAGAGTCGGAGTCAGGCTAACCCAGGGACGCACCCGCGCTATTGGGGCTGCAGGGCTCAAGAAGGGATGGGGGGAGATGGACGGGCAGGGGCCGTGGTCCGTGGTCCGTGGCCCGTGGCCCGTGGCCCGTGGCCTGCAGCTGCAAGGTGGATGGGTAGTCACCCAGGTAGGGTGCGGGAAGCCAGGGGTCTCTAATGGCCCTGTTTGCGCGCCTCGGTGGGTGGTGTGGTAGCATCCGAGTGTCTCTATATCTGGGGTGGCATTGCATTGACAGTCCATGGCAAGCGGACTTTTACTATGTGGTTGTGCGGCAGAGCAGAGCTGCGTAGGAGTCTAAGTACATTTGCTTCTGCTGCCGGACGAGACGCCCAAGGACCCAAAGGCACCGTGCCTCTAGGCCTGAGTGATGCTGTTGTATGAGACTGTCTCAGGGTAACAAGACGTAGTGCTCAAGCACTGCGAAGCCAATGGACAAGATCCAGCTGCAAGTCGGACGATCTTTATCGACCTGCATATGACACATGCATGGCTAATGCGATACTGTGGCACACACGTACACCCAAACAGCCCGAACGAGCAAACTGTACGGAAGTACGGGTACGGGGGCACAAGAGGGAGGCAATGAGTAGGCGACTTCAAAGACTTACCTCTAAGTAGGTACATAGGTAGATATTTGCCAGTAACTTGTACACCAGGAACGTCGTGTTCCGATTGCGTGTTGCGCATTGCGTGGCACATGGCCCGCCCATGGGCGGTGGCTTTTGACATGGGTACCTAGAGCGGGCAGCTGGCCCAATTGGGGCTGTGACTCTACGCTGTCTCTGGCTGCAAAAAAAAAAAAGAGGCCCAGCCCCGCCTACCTAGGTATCTAGATATGCCATCTCACGGCACACAATAGCACCTTCACCAGGAATACCTACCCACCTAAGTGCACCGTATTTATGGCCAGTGTGCAGGCAGAATAGCAGAACCCACAATTCAGGTGTCGGGGATGGCGCGGAGTAGCACCAGGGACGTTCTCACACTCACGCGAACACAGTACAGAAGCCAACCCTGGGGGACGTCCACCCCCTCGCTTAAATACGGCGGTGACTTTGAATTACGAATAAAACGAATGCACCCGTATTCTGCGGCACGTCTCAGGCCTTAATCAGTAGCCTGACTGGATTCAACTCGGCAATGGCAACGCCGACAGTGAGACCAAAGCTCCATTGTTGAGATGTTTATGCTAGGCACCTAGAGGCAGATGGGTTCATGCTTAGGTACGGATACCTAGGTATGCACATGCACACCTACCTGCCTACCCATCCCTACCTACCTAGGTACCTAAGGAGGTACCTAGGTCGCTAACCTAAGCAAATTGGGCCGCCTCCCTGTGCGGGGACGGTGAGCACCCCCCCCCCAACACACATGGAAACTGACTAACCAGCTGCCTTTGGCTCCTCCACTGCAAAATTAGCGCGCCGCTCCTTCACCTCCTGGCTAAGATTTTCTTCATCAAATCTTGGACGCGCTCCCACGTCCTGCCCCGTCCTGCCCGTCGTTTCCTGCGTTCGTGTTGTGCTGTGCGTTCGGTGTCTGTCTGTTCGTGCGTGATCGTGGCCTGTCGCAAAAAACCCCCAACTACTCAAGTCCCCTTCCTTTACTTCATGTCGTGACCTCCCCGTCCCCGAGCCCCAATCCCCAAACCCCCAACCTCCCAAGCCCAAAGAGTCCCAATCTTTCTCATCACGTCGCCGTCGCCGTCGCCGTATCCGACCCCACCCCCACAAGCAATATCCAACATCCGAACTCCAGCTCAAGAAACCTTACTTGCTACCCGTTCACCATAATATCCTCTGCCCCTCCGCATCCTCTGCTTGACCTGTCTGCCCCTGGGCGACCGACCCTCAACATGGGTGCCGCAAAACAAGCTCTTTACTTCCTTTTCCACCCGATTCAACTCCGCAGCATCATACAATGGTGAGCGAGCTAGCGCGACCGGCTCCTCGTCCGGCCAACTGCCTCTTTCCCCCAGGCTGACCATTCGTCACAGGAAGGTATGGCACGATCCGGTGCACCACCGCGACCCTAGCAAGGAAACCCCAACAGAGGCGTCATGCTTCAGGTTTCTCAACAAGACGTCCCGCAGCTTCTCCGCCGTCATACAGGAGCTCAATCCCGAGCTCTTGATGCCTATCACCCTCTTCTACCTTGTCTTGCGCGCTCTTGACACGATTGAAGATGACATGACCCTCGACGCCAAGACAAAAGAGCCCCTGTTGCGCAATTTTCACCAAAACATGGACATTGATGGCTGGACCTTCACCGGCAACGGGCCCAACGAGAAGGACCGCGAGCTACTCATACACTTTGATGACGTGGTCGCCGAGCTCAAGAAGACCAAGGTGGAGTACCGTGACATTATCAAGAGCATCACCGAAAAGATGGGCAACGGCATGGCAGACTTTGCACTCAACGGCGAGCTGAACAAGGATGGCGTCATGTCCATCAAGGACTATGAGCTGTACTGCCACTACGTCGCGGGTCTGGTTGGCGAGGGTCTGACCCGCCTCTTCGTTCAATCCAATCTTGCCAACCCCGCGCTCAACGACCGCCCAGAGCTTACCGAGTCAATGGGCCAATTCTTACAAAAGGTCAACATAATCCGCGACATTCGCGAAGACTACGACGAGGGCAAGAAGTGGTGGCCCAAGGAGATATGGAGCAAGCACGTTGACAAGCTAGAGGACCTTTTCAAGCCTGAGAACCGGCAGAAGGCCCTCTACTGCAGTTCTGAGATGGTTCTGAACGCCTTGAAACATGCTGACGAATGCCTGTACTACATGGCCGCGGTCAGGGAGCAGAGCGTGTTCAACTTCGTGGCCATTCCGCAGTCAATGGCCATCGCGACCTTGGAACTCGTCTTCATGAATCCTGACATTTTCGAAAAGAACATCAAGATCACCAAGGGTGACGCCTGCCAACTGATGATCGAGTCGACGCAAAATCTCAGGGTTGTGAGTGAGGTCTTCCGGCGTTACGTTCGGAAGATACATCAAAAGGCCGACCCGAGAGACCCTAATTTCCTGGCCATCGGCATCCAGTGCGGCAAGATTGAGCAGTTCATTGAGAGGATATTCCCAACCCAAGACGTCAACAAGCTGTCGGCCGCGAATAATGCCAAGGCTGTCCAGCGGGAACAGGAGGACGCCGTGGACAAGACTGAGGCTCTGTACCTTGTCCTCGCCGTTCTCATCGTCCTGGTATTCGTCGGCGGCTTGATGGTATGTTGACGCCCGCCTCACCCTCCACAGGGCTAGCTGACTGACGTACTCATAGATTGCATTAGCTTGGTTCCTGGGGGCAAGGTTCGACAAGATCACCGAGAATCTCGAGTGGTCCAAACTCTTCCCACCGAGTACACCGGATCCGCTGGTCGCACCAGCGCCAGGTGTCGCGCCAGCAACTGGGCACGAGGAATTGTAATGACATAATAGCGCTTCTGGCGCTGATGAGGGCATGTAAAATGACGACACGATACGTGATTTACTGGTACAGCAAGGCTCCATACTCCTGGTACACGAAAACTTTGGCTCGTTTTACAGACATGAGCCTCGATGCATTCGAGCCCTGTGGGAGCTGTGGGCATTGAGAAACACGGCCGATACTAATAATATAATACATATTCTCCCGTGGGTCTCTCTACAGCAATGGTGGATTCCATCATATGGCGGCCCTTTTGCGCATCGAATGGAGAGTATCACAGACAACAAGTCACAACACAAAGCATGGATGTCAAATTGCGACCCAGTCTACCCTGATGACTGTGGTTTGTGCCAAGAAATGCTGATATTGATGAGTGCGGCATTTGAAGTCTGGTTTCCGGACACACCCAGAGGCCGTGCTGGGCTGGCTTGCCAGCATGACTTCTGTGGATGGATTGCGAACATATGCCTTCTTTGTCTTCCTTTTGCGAAGCTGAGCCTGGGTGGCTGGCCTCTTTTCCTTTGCCTTGTACATTTCCGGGTTCCAATGTCCTCGCCCTCGCTGTACAGGCCTGTCCTATCACCCAGTGAGCGGGAAAGAAACTGCCTTGTCCTGTCCGTAGATATGCCATTGATGAGAGCATCTGGACCAGAAGTCGGAGATGTGTGTCTTGGGTTGTGGATCGCACGTGGCCCGGGTTCTTCACATCAAGCAGGAGTTACGATGCTGTCAATGCTTTCACATAACAACAACAGTGGGCACTAAACCTGCCCTACCAACTTGTGTGTTTCCCAGGGGATAATGACCCACTACGATGCGCATCATATGAGGTTGACTTGAGGTATAATGTTGGTCCCCGAAACACGTCTCTTGAGTGTGGCCGCGGGCCTTAGTAAGCAATCAGAACGTGGCCCATGCCTCGATACCTAATCCCCCAATGCACCACCAGCGCTCGACCGGCCACACCGACTCATCCCTATGGTGCTATGGTGCCTCGTCACCTCTTCACAAACCCGCCAGCTTCCACCCAGCCCTTCAGGCTGAACAGGGTTCCTTGCCAGAGGTTCTTGATAGCCTGCGTGCTCTCACAGGGTACTTGTGGCCCCCCGTCTTGGCACGCCGAAGCTTGAAGGAGGTTGCGAAAGCCCGTACCCAGTCTGCCTCCCCAGTTGGACGCCCTCCCAGATCCCCTATCCACCAAACCCCGGTGTCACACAGAGGCGTTGAGTTGTCAAGGACAGAAACCCGCCCGGATTCGAGATCAGCAACCGAGCCTGCGACCGAGTGTTGCCTGCCACTCACCGCAAGCACCATCCCACACCGCCAGTCTCGGCTTCAGGACAAACCTCAACCATTGACACCTGCTGCTCCCAGTGTTGACCACCAGACCGTCCGGACGGTTGGCTCAGTTGTTGTCACGGTTACTTTCCTCTCACTGAACTTTCGCACCGCCACTTTCCCCTTTGAACCAGACGATGGCCTCTTTACAACTCGGTGTTGCCGATCTCTCGGCCACCAAGAAGAAAGCCATCGAAGATGCCGACAAGATGCAGAAGCGCATCGTGCGTGAATGCGGCGAGGCTGGAAGAAACCCCCCTCCCTATTCATTGTCGGAGCTCATTGGGAAGGGAAGTTTCGGACGCGTCTACAAGGCCAGGGCGGCAGGCTCGGGCCGCCTGGTCGCCGTCAAGATCATCAGCATCGACGAGGGAGACAGTCTCGCGCCCGGTGCGGCTGATACCTTCCAGGACATCTTAAAGGAGGTCAATACGCTCAAGAAGCTCGGTGAGAGCGGCGCCAGGAATATCAACACCGTCATTGAAACGCTACTCGTTGGCCCATCCATGTGGATAATTACCGAGTACTGCGGCGGCGGAAGTGTCTCAACCCTAATGCGACCGTCAGGGGGTCTGCCGGAGAAATGGATCGTTCCGATTCTGCGTGAAGTGGCCGAGGCTCTGAAATGGGTCCACAAGGAAGGCATCATCCATCGCGATATCAAGTGCGCGAATGTGCTAGTGACCGAGGCCGGCGGTGTCCAGCTGTGCGACTTTGGGGTCGCCGGTATCATTGAGACCAAGTTCGACAAGAGGAGTACGGTCACTGGCACGCTGAACTGGATGGCCCCAGAGCTTTTCGACATGTCCGTCTCGTACGGCACTGAGGTCGACATCTGGGCCTTTGGATCCCTTGCTTTCGAAGCCGCCACCGGACTGCCCCCAAATGCTAAGAACATGTCGCGCTTTGATCCATCACAGTTCGGCTCTTACCTCAAGCAGCACGTTCCTCGGCTTGAAGGGGACCAGTTCTCGGATAGTCTGAAAGATCTGGTCGCCTTTTGTATGACCGAGGACCCAAGGGATCGCCCTTCTGTCGTTCAGGTACAGGGCCACCCATACATCTACAGCACTGAGCGTGACTACCCGACAAAGTCCCTCTCGATGCTTGTAAAAGCTTATCGATTGTGGGAAGTTCAAGGGGGAAACCGGATGTCGTTATTCAATGCAGGCGGCGCCCAGGCACCGGTTGGTGACGAGCTCTCACGTCCTTCAGACAATGACGACTGGGACTTCGACACCATGGCTGGCGAGATCGATCAGAGGGTGCTCGGTGACAGCCAAGCTCAAGCTGTGTATGACGCCTACGGACCTCGCGTTTCAATGATGCCTCCACCCCCAAAGCAGCAGGGCCGTCGCCGCAGACCTCCCAATATCCCAGTTCTTAAGGCTCCCCTCGAGAAAGCCTTCGATCCTAACACCATCACAAACTATGAGGAGAATGCCCGCCTTTTCTATGGCAGGCCCATGCCGTCGTCAGCGCCCGAAATGGGTGAGATGGCGACTCCGCAGGACGACAGCACGGGCTCCGCTCCGCCCCGTGAATCACTAATCGACCTTGACTTGTCGCTTGACGGTGACAGGCTATCTCGATTCGCAGATTTGGAGGAAGGGGAGACCATCAAGGCCAGCTTCCTCGCCTCGAAGCACCAGACGATCCGGGAATCCGGATTGATCGACCTAGACGAGTCCCTGGATGGCGGGAGGCTGTCTCGATACGCCGATACGCAGATGGATACTTTCAGAGCTAGTCGACAAAGCATCCGTCCGCTCGGTAGGAGTCAGACGACTTTGGATCGCCGCCGCACCCAGGACTGGTCGTTCCCGGCGGTAATTGGCGAGGAGGCCGCTCCCGAGGATGAACCAGACAATCGCAGGGAAAGCCAGCTTTTTAGGAGCCAATCTACGATGGACCACCGTCGCACTCAAGACTGGAGTTTTGCGGACGCCACTGTGGCAGTGTCCACGCAGCCAGACCGACCCGAAATTACCAGAAGCCAGTCCAGCCTTGATCATCGAAGCACACGGGACTGGTCGTTTTCGGCGGCGACGGCCTCAAACCCTCGCCTCGAGGGGCAATGGTTCCAGTCTCATGACGAGAACGATGAGGATGACTACATGGCACTGGACTCTCTCCCCACTACCGTGGCAGGACATCGTCAAGAGGACTCGCTGCACGTTACACTTCCGCCACGCGCAGCGACCAGTCTGGAAGTCAGTAGGTTTTCAGCCTCTAGCATGATTGACCTCGACGCCAGTCTCATCGGTGAAAATGGCGAGTCTCTTCGTCCCACGACTGCACTCTCCGAGGCTTCGTCCGCGACCTCAGACACGTGGAGGCCCACCCTGTCACATCAGAAGTCATTCCAATTCAATCTAGAAGATTCCTTTCCTTCGGCCATCAGAGAACCTTCTCTCTATGTGTCAGACGACCGGCCCCCGAGTAGCACATACGAGAACACGTCACACGTATCGGACGATGCAATCCCACGAAGCAACAGGGAGCCATCTCTGTACGTGCCCGATGGCTTTGGCTCAACCAATTCACTCTTGTCATCTCATGAAAGAGAGCCCTCCATTTATGTACCTGATGAAATTGGCCTGGGGATCATCCCATCTACCCCGACGTCAGGGGATGTGGTGCTCACTCCACCATCCGATAGCGCTAATGACACATCGGATGACGCAGCGGCCCACGCAGACGACAGCCAGGTGTCTATCACCATCGAGGACTCGGATGTTGACTCGGATGCCCCCATACCTGCGATCCCATACATGCCGCGAGCTCCCTTGATCAGCGTGCTACAGGCGACTGGCTCGCAAGACGAGGTCAAGGATGAGCTTCAGCGCATGATCAGGAGCCTGCACGAGCACCTTCAGTACACTTCTTCTGTGCTGCGGACGCTACCCATCAGGAGAGGCTCGGCGCAGGGAGAACACTCCGGTTCCGAGATTTTGATATGAGAGGGCTTGAGAGCCTCGAAAGAATGTGGTGGCGGGCCGGCTACTACTTCTGGTCGTGTGGTGTCGAATCAGGTGGCGGAGCTAGAGCTGAAGGATGGGCAATCGACTTGTTCTCATTGTCATAGAGTAGGGTGTAGGGCAGAGGTACAATTCGACGACAACGGGCTTCGATACGGCTTGGGCAAAAGCTCTCGTCACTATAATACATAATATTGGAAGTCAGAACACACAGCCACCAGGCAGAACCGTTCCCCGTATTTGTTGCCCTGTAGCTGAATGTTGGGTCAAGACATTCGAATCCATCTTCTCATGCCGCAGCTATCCAACAACTTACCCATGTTGACAGACTGGTGTCGTTGTGGCCGGTGCCGAATGCCTGTGATCTATTGACACTTAAAAGTAACTAATTTTAGCCTTATAGTTAATAGAAGTTTAATCCTACCAACCCTCTAAGAAGACTTTTAAATATAAGGGCTTAAACCTATACCCTTAGAATTAGTTGTTAAGACGGTTTTAACCTCTTTATTGCTGGTGAAAGACACCGCCCGGCTAAAAGACTATAATAACCAATTCGACCACTTAGTTATTCCCAGCAGTCTGTAAGCCCGTAGTCACACAAAGCCGATAGGCTTCACCCACCTCCGGTGTCGGACGGGCAAATCAAGCAACGGATCATTGAGGGATTATCAGACTTGAGTTGAGTTGACCCCTGGGGAATACTGCAACCAAATTCCACGTAAACTGATCTGCCGCCAGCAGGTGATTGTGGACAGAGCCATCCACTGTTTGATTGTGATGGCCCGGTTTGTTCGTCTTCTGAATGTCACGTCACAACCAATCGGCAGCGCAAAACTGCAGAGAGCTAAGAAGTCTTTTGCCAATTGCCTTTTGCCTAAATGTTCCACGCTTCGCACACGCTTTCCATATGTGATCTATGGGAGAGGGGGTGGGGGTCATCGCTATATCGATAACCCCCTTGGAAGCTCTCATGCAAAAGCGTGTCCACCACACCAGCATCACAGGTTGACACTTTCGTGATACTTACTACGGCCAGCGAATACCTTCACGTTGGGTAAATGTGTAATGGAGGGCGAGGAAGGAATTCCAAACCTCCCAGTGGGGGTCCGCCCGGGGCCACCGCCGGCTGCTTTCGCTTTCTGGAGTACTTTATAGGCGCCGTGTGACGACATCAACAGTAGTGGCAGTGCCCTTCCTTGCGTTCAGAAGGAAGGAAGCTCCATGGCGGCAACACACACCAAGTCTGGCGATCCCTTGTTTGTACACGTTGACAAGAGGCTGAGCAAGCACATGAGATCCACATATAACTATGGACGCGTAAAGTCCGGGGAGGGGGGTGAGAAAGCTGACCATGGTTGATCCCATGGAGATTGCTTGCCAGGGCGAAATTTTGCACATGAGGCAGGCAAAACAACCCTCCAGGAAACCTTCCCAAGTTACTTTCATACTTCAGATCCTCGGCCTCCCCGGAGACTCAAAATGTTACACATGAGGGCAAAGGCTGGGTGGACCGGTTGTGATGCTGAGTCGGCCCTTGCGTAAAGGGCTTCGCTTCTATGAAGGGAAAAGGCCGGACCGAGGAATTAGAATGAGCCTAATGCGCGCAATGGAAGTCATAAGTTGACGGGCTGGCAAGAGCATGACTTACCTGAAAGGCATCCGCTGCGAGTGACCCGGAGAGAATGAGAGAGGGGGGCCGGGGGCGGGAGAGAATATGGGAGCACGCATGGCATGGATCGCCACTGTGATATGAGAGTTGTCGACCTACTGCCTGTTCAGGCGGATTTGACGATGTAGACGGCGTGAGTGGAATCGGAATGCCTGTGTCCGTGACGAGTAAACCGCAGGCAGGCAGCGTGCGACTACGACTCCCCGCCGAGGAAGGGCGTTGGTAAGACCAAGAAAGTCAACAGTTTTACGCAGTAGATTCTCGTCACGATTTATTTATTACCAAGCAACATTTAACGCCCGGCTGAGTGTTGGGACAGGGAAGGTCGTCAAGACCACCGGGCCGAAGCCACATCAAAGAGGTGTGGGCGCATGTGCCTTGTTCTATAGTTCAACCCTGAGGACTTCCATACGAGCCCATTCTTGATTCGGAACCAGCGAGCCATTAAATTGTCACGTCTGCCCAGCTCTTGGGGGCGTTTCTGGATTGCGATTCAAGCACCTCGGACGCACGAGCAAAGTAAGGAAGCTAATGCTCCTGCGCGCTTTGGTATGATGGGCACGGCTAGTGCCGAGAGGTTTGAGGAAGCAATGCTGTTTGCTAAAATTGGTTGAAACAGCCAAGCCGTATAGCTGCGGCACAAAAGCATCCACAAGCCGAATGCCCACCAGAAGACGCAAAATGTATGGTGATCGAAGGATCTGAATTTTCATTTGTCTATGCTATGTCGAGAGTTGTATTTATCCATGGCTGGCTCGTGAAGCCATAATTGCCCCCTCTCCACCCATTATCAAGGGCCACGCCCCGGGACCGTGGCCGAGCTGTGGCGAAGAATAAGGCCTGGAGGACCAGAGCAGAACAATACACAGAACAGGAAATTGAAATATGCCCCGGTGCCAAAAGCCAGATGCGTCCATGCAATGCAGGTAGGTTTAAGTCCATAACAGACCGGGAACGGAAAGGAAGGAAAAGAAAGAAAAAAGGAGACCAGTCCCAACGCCGAGAGTGCAGGTCCCAAGGGTCAGATGGCACCGTTGTTGGCGATCAGCGGCGTCGTGCCCCTGACGTTGCCCAGGACGCGGGCCTGGGTCGCACCGGCGAGGTCTGTGATGCGGGCAGCCACGGCATCGATGTTTGTGATGTTCTCCTTGGCCATCAGGTAAGCAGCCAGGCCGGCGACGTGCGGGCTCGCCATGCTCGTGCCGCTCAGGGTCTCGGTGGATGTGGTGGATTGGATGCCCACGCTCTCGACGTCGACGCCAGGGGCAAAGACGTCAACAAACTGACCAAAGTTGCTGAATGAGGCGCGGCGGTCGGTGGTCTGGTCGATGGCGCCGACGGTGATGGCACCGCGTGCCGAGGCGGGGCTGTCGTTCTGGGCGTCGACGTTCTCATTGCCAGCGGCCACCACAGGGACGACGCCTGCCGCACGGAGGGCGTTGATGGCCTGGTTGACGGCGTTGGAGCGCCCGCCACCCAGGGACATGTTCATGACCGACTTGCCCGAGAGCCCGTTTGCCCTAGCTGTCTGAGCGACTATTTGATGCGGTCAGCCAGCCGGGCCACCGCGAGGGAGGGGCAAAAGAGGGAAGAAGGGTCCTCGGGACAAGATGTGCTTACCAAAGTTCATGCCGGCAATGACGCCCGAGTTTGTGCCCGCGCCCTGGGCGTCCAGGACCTTGACGCCGACCAGGGTGGCCTTCTTCGCAACGCCAAAGGTCTTGCCGCCGATGGTGCCAGCCACGTGGGAGCCGTGACCGTTGGCATCGGTGTTGATGTTGTCGGCACTGTTGAAGGCAAAGGTGGCGCGGCCCTCGAACTCCTCGTGCTCCTCCATGATGCCCGTGTCGACGATGAAGGCGGTGATGCCCTGGCCGGCCGAGTCGTCAAAAGTGTAGGTGGACCCGCCGGCCTGTGCAGACGACAGGCGGGCGAGGCCGGTGGTGGCGTTTTGCTGGGTGACGAGGGCGTTGAGGTGCACATAGGCGTCGGCCTCGATGTAGGACACCTCGTCGGCGCTGTTGATCTCGATGGCCGAGGCGTCGTCGGCCTCGAGGCACATGGCTCGCATGCTGCCGATGGTGAAGGTATGGACCGTCATGCTGAGCATGCGGTTGTCTATGGGGGAGCGCTTGCCGATGTTGCGCTTGGCGATGGTGTCGACCCAGTAGGCCTCGTGTGTGGCAATGGCGTCATCGTCAAAGGTATCGTTGTAGACGACGACGTACTTGTTTGGGATGATGTTCTTGGCATCGGCGTTCATGATTGGCACACCAAGCCCCTGCAACTCCCGGGCCGGGCTCGGGCTCGGGCTCGGGGCCGGGGCGCCGAGGGCAAGGGCAGCCAGGAGGGAGCAGGTGGCGAGAAGAGAGGCAGATACGGGAGCCATGTTGACGTCGTGTTAGAGGTATCGATGAGGGGTTGTGACGACAATGTAAATGAAGAGAACGGTTTCACCAAGAAGCGGATGCCAGACCAGCACTTGCAACACAGGAAGAAGTCCCTCAGGGGCGACAAGAAAAAGAAAGAGAGAAAAAAAAAACCGAATTTGC
Source organism: Diaporthe longicolla (assembly GCA_000800745.1). Classification (NCBI taxonomy): domain Eukaryota; kingdom Fungi; phylum Ascomycota; class Sordariomycetes; order Diaporthales; family Diaporthaceae; genus Diaporthe; species Diaporthe longicolla. Next base: position 24,424 of record JUJX01000324.1, read on the forward strand.
CGGGAAGGTTGAAGTAGAGCCTGTCCTCGACAACAGCGACCGGTGGTTAGAAGTGGGAGGAGGAGGAGGAGAAGAAGAAGAAGAAGAAGAAGAAGATGAAGATGAAGGCAAAGATAATCTCTTTCTCGTTGACGAAGAGAGGGGGCGAAGAGGGGAGAGGGAAGAGGAATGAAGCCACGGCCAGCGGCTGGGGTATCAAATAAGTCTAGGAATTAAAAACACGAGAAGGGAAGAGAACTGGATTGGGTCTGAGGAAAGAATGGGATGGGATGGTATTGAGAGAGGGGGGAAACAATGGGCGGGCGTGAGAGGTGATATATCAGGCAGAGTGACTGGGGCCAAGGCGTGGTGGCATTGTGGGCCAGCCAGTCATGGATGTCAGCACCAAGCACCAAGCAGCCGGCAGAGATGCAAATAACACGAGCGGAATCAGAATCAGAATCAGGGACAAGACGGGAAAGACTTGGTACTCAGGAGACGCGTCTTGCCTGGCGAGAGGCAAGGGCCATGGTTCGCCAAGGCCATGGGTCTGTCTGTGATAGGGATTCTGCAGAGGCAGGACATACAAGCATCAAGATTCGGGTGTCGCAGCAGACTTGGCGACATTGGCCCGGCGGGGCCCCCTTTACACAGTACCCTGTTGCCCTGCCCTGTAGGAGACGCTGTCCTGCGCCGGCGAGTGATGTGAGGCCTGGCGGACCGGGACCGACGAGAGAGCACATGGCGCCAGGGGGAAACACGAGGCGGGGCACGTCGACAGCAGACAGCAGACAGCAGGACGAACCCACCACCTTGACGACGAGGCGGCGAGCCTTGCCGGCAGGGCCAATCTAGGCACGCGGGCTACCCACAGCCCTCCTGCCGCCAAGTCAAACGTGTGGCAGGCTGGGGGGGGAGGTTCTTGTGTTTGCAAAGTCCCCGCCAGCGCGAGACGACGGCGGCATGGTACATTGCCAGTACCGTTATTAGGGTCACGACAGAAAAGAAAGAGAGAGGGCGAGGGCGAACAAACAAACAAACACAAAACAAGCTGGGCAGGCTGATGATCGCCGCGCCTTGGTCCCGGGAAAAGATGCGGACACGCCCGGCCAATCCTATCGGGAGTTTCCTATGGACCCGACACATACACATACATACATACATACATACATACATGCACGGCTTGAGAGGGCCACGGGTGGTTGCCTGCTAGGCGCCGGCGTCGAGATTAAGAAGGCAATTGAGGCTCAACACAAGGCCGGCGGGCCTCGAAGCGGCGGCCCGGGGCGCTGGACTGCGGAGATTGTGGAGAAGTGACAATGTGACAGGCTGCAAATGTAATGTAATGTAATCTAATACAACACAACACAACACAATACAATACAATACAATGCAATACAATACAATCGGGCGAGTGAGTGGTCAGCCCACCACCACCAGAGAGCCGCATCGGGGAGCCGCAGCCACGGATTAATCAAATAGCTCTTGGGCGGGGCCGCTGACTGCAAGGCACCGGAGCACAGCCATTGGCCAGGGCTGCCAGGGCTAAAGGGGATCGCCGCCAAGAAGCAGACGTGGCTTGGCGTTCCCGCAGGCCTGAGGTAGCGGCCATCCCATTGTTTTAGGACGGTATGTCCCCTTCCAATACGGCACCTCACGGCCCTGTCTTGTTTGGAGCGGGACAGTCGACGCGTGGCGGGCCGGCTGCCAGACCCCAACGCCTGGAACAACATGCACAGGCGGCTAGCCTGCTTGCGAGGAAGACGGGGGGCATGGGCATTTGATAAAAAACACAAAACATACAAATCAGAAAACCACAAAAAGACAGCCAGACAGCTGCTTGTGGGCCCCGCAGCATTGTTGTCTGAGGGGAGGCTGAAACCCGCCCAGGGGCTTGGTTACGTCTGCCGCCGCAGTGCCTCCTTTGCCTCCCTGCCCCCTCGCCCCCTTCCCCCCTCTGGGCAAAGACCGCGCTGCTGTGTGTTATTTATTGCACGTGTGCGGGCTGTATCCGTCTGTGAAGGCCAAGTAGATACAGGCAATCAGGCACGGTCGAGGTCGAGGTGGAATGGCACCCTGCTGTCAGTGCCAGCACTTGATATCCACGACATTCCCTCCACATCTGCATGTCAGCAATCGCTGGTCCAGTTGCAGCACTTGGGGTTCACCACCTCACTTTCACCCTCGCCCCGGCTGCCGCCTCACCCGTTTACGTTTTCCAAATCCATTTACGTGCTCGCTCACTTTTGCCTGCATTTGCCTGCATTTGCCTGCATTTGCCTGCATTTGCCTGTGCCTGTGCCTGTGCCTGTGCCTGCGCCTGCGCCCGTATACGAAGTGCCTGCTCCTGATGTTTGTGCTCCTTGTCTGTCCGTCGTGCCGTGACCAAAATGAAGAGGAAAACCGCCTGGGGTCTGCTCCGTGTTGGCCCAGGGACGCATTGCCACATGTCATACATATTCAGAGGGTAAGGGTTACTAGTCCACACCTACCCGGTACCTCCCTCAGGCCCGTTGCGGACCAAGCGGCCGGTCCATTGCTGTTCCTCTTGCTGCTGTCGCCCTCAGTATTGCCCTATCCCTGAGGCTGCTCTGCCCTCCTTGCCGCCTTTCCTTCTCTCTTCTCTGTCGGCCCACGCCGCCTTCTACTGTGGTATCTTCGTCCCCGGGCTTGCTTCTCGCCAGCATTGTCATCGCAATATCCCGTTACCCCGACGTCTCCCTGCTCTCGGCCAATCGCTGCAGGCCAAGTCTCGCCCTCACGCGACCCCTTCTCTTTTTCTTTGCTTCAGCCTGTCCAATCCCATTGTGGAGCCTGCAGCACCGCCCGTCCTGCCTGCCCCATCTCGGTGCTGGTCCATCAGAAGGGCGAAGGCCGACCATCCACGTCGATAGAAACATCTCTACGATACCGCCGCCTTCACCACCGACACCCACACCACGTCCTACCTCGCCCTCGCCGTCCCGTCGCCGACCGATTAACCCGCCAGTTTAACAAACAGCCGCGCGCACACACACATGCGAACAAGAGCAAGCCCGACAGGTGCCACTCACCCGTCCCGACTGACTCGATCGGCTCCGTCCTTCCCATAATCATGTCAGTCCAGACTGCAACTATGTTCAACCCCGACAGCCATGTCGGCCCCTTGTCAATCGACACCAGGCGGACCAGTATCGACCGCTCCTCTGACCGCTCAGCCGCCGCGCGCCAAGACGTCGGGAAGGCCACTGTTGAGCTTGCCTCTATCATGGCCATCGCCTCCAACCCCGTCTCCCCAGGCGCCTCCAGCCCTCCTATCACCCAAGGGCCTAGGATACAGGACTTGGACTTTGCCCCGCCTGCCCGCCCAAGCAGCACCCCATTTCCAGAACCCGAGCTCGGCCAGACGAATATTCGATGCCTCAGCTGTCCGTCCCAGCCAGCAGCCTCTGGCTCCGGGCCCGACCATGGCCACCGCCACGGCCACGATCATAACCACCACCACCATCACCACCACCATCACCATCATCACCAGCACCTCGCCGAATCCCCAGTCCTCGGCACTACCGAGTCACCCTATCCTCCACTGACGCATACGAATCTGGACGACCTCCCTGCCGAGATACATGAGTGTATACTTGACCATCTGTTTGGGTACAGGGTATCTGCCTCGTCTAAGAGCTCTTTAGGTATGCCCAGCGTCACTAGAAGCTGGGGCACCGCCCTGAGGCACTCGAGGCGCAAGGAACTCTCAGCACTGGCCTTGGTCAGCAGCGTATGGAGGGCTCTCATCCAGGAACGGCTATACCGCCATGTCAAGATCAAGGCCACGGTGCAGTCCCTAAACGACGCGGTGGCCTTCTTTGGCCAGCACTCGCACCTTCGTCAATACGTCAAGCACGTGGAGCTGTGGTTTGCCGTCTTCCAGCCCAAGAAGAACGCCCCTGCCCTCTCCAGCTCGATCCTTCCGCCCGTCACCATCGACGGCCTGACAAACGCGTCATATGTGATACCAACCGACAATTGCTCGCTTGAGGAAGCCTTCTACTTCGTCAGCACCACACTTCCAGAGGTCTGCGTCCTCACGCTCGAGGGAGGAGAGCGGAAGAAGGCCCCCAGGGTGCGTCACCATATCCTCGAAGAGGAGCACGAGAAGCCCCTGCCCAAGATCGCACCCGTCAGAACGCTCGTTTGCAAGGGCCAGTGGAACCTGATACGGAGCGACGATGACTTCGACGCCATAGTCTACGCACTGCCGAACCTTCAGGAGTGGCATGGCAACTACAGCAAGGCCAAGTCCAAGAGCTACCTCTGTATGGCTGCTATCCTACCGAAGCTCCCTACGAGACTGACCAGCCTGAGCCTGAACTTGGAAGGCGTCGAATATCGGCGGGAGCTGTCCTTTCCTGCCTACTTCCTCAAGGTTTCCAACACCCTCCACTTTTGCACGAAACTTGCCGAAGCCGCGCCAAGCCTTGAGCACTTCGCCTATACTGGCCGTGTCTGTCGCCAATTCTTTGACCTCCTCGCGCGGCTTGTGGATCCGCGGACCACCCGGCTGAAGTCTATTGACCTCACAGTCCGGAATTGCTGCCGCCATGTCGTCCACTGGAACGAGTCGGGTTCTGGCATCACCGATATGAACTTCATCAACGCTTTCGAGCAGCTCGTGCTGGCAGGAATCAGGGCCCTCGGCAGGCTCAAGGCCGTGGAGTACTTGCGGATTCGATATGTGGATTTAGGTAAGAGAGAGAAGAGGGAGAGACGAGCCCCCCCCCAAAAAAAATAACCCCCTCATGCTCAACCTTTCCGATTGTGCCAGTCCGACACAAGCGATCCGGGAGATGGACGTGAGAGCTTCATTTGATGCTAACTTGCCTCTCAGACTCCCCGGTCCCACCGCTGAACCCTTACTTTATCCTCCGCGACGGCTGGTGCTCTGGCGTCTGGAGCGATGCCATTGTAGCCGAACTGAACCGCACTCGTCCCGATGCCCAGTTCGAGGATCTTGCCGAGTCCTTCGGTGAAGTGGGCATCAACAAAGACGGCAGAATGGTCATCAGCCCCGAATTTCCCAGAAGCCGCGTACTCTCCCTAAAACTCTCCAATTACGCCTATCTTTCTGGAGGAATTGCCGTGCCCTAGGGGAACGGCCTTCACTGCTCCAGCAATGGGAAGCACGGGGCCCAATTGGCTACCTCGGGGATGCTCTCTCTCGTGGAGTGGGCTCTATTCACAAGTAGCATACGGGTTTGGAAGCAAAGCACGGCGTTTCTGTTTTTTGGTCCTGCTTTTCTTCTTCTTTTTTGCGGTTTGCGATTTTAATACCTAATGATATCCCCCACTTGTGTTTTGCCCATGGTTTGATATTACGGCATAGAAAAGGCGTCTGGGTCGATTGAACATCCTTGGCAAATATTTATCGGCATTGAACACATGGGTCTGCTTGCATGGGGCCAGCGGTATTCGAGAATAGGGGTGGTGGTTTCGCAGGAGGCTCGAAGGCTGACGCAATTGGTCGAATGGAATTCATTTCTCTGCTGCTAGGACAGGCCACGTATTTAGGAAGGAGCAGAGAGGCTGAGTGCAGTCTGAATTGTGCCGCACGGCATGTCGCAGAGAACATAAGAATCAATCTGTGGGAATTCCACGTACTTTTGTTTCTGTCAAGATGGACGTGGGCTAAAGCACGAATGCTGGACCCAGACACGGAGCATCTTGCTCTCTTGCGCCCCGAGTCTCGCTTATTTGCTTCAGGGGTGCCGAAGCTGGTCTCTTCCGACCCGTGACGGCCCAGTTTCTTGGCTACGTAGACAGGCTCCCTCGTCGACGGTCCCGGACACCATCGACTTGTCTCGCTGGTCCGCACATGCCAGCTACAAGGCAAAATGTCTCGGCGGGCATGGTACCGTGATGATAGATGGGGCACATCATGCGGATCACGCTACATCACCCACAATGACACCAAGAATCCAACAATTCGCAAGGAAAAAACCCAGACCTGCTGTCCACATGCCGGGCACAAAAGTGCTTTTCCCTAGAAACTCCAACTGGTAGCCCTGCTGCAGCCAGGCTGCCTGTGTCGAGACCCACAGCAGCAAAGCCGCTACGCCCAGCTTCGCATTGCGCATGAAGGAGGAGCGTGGGAGATAGAGTGGGAGGAAGATGAGATACCAGAGAAAATACTGCCACAGGGGTTGGCCCCGAACCCGTTTGTCAGCATTGGGGATACATAGAGCCGACAAGAGGTAGGAAACGAGCTGCGGGAACAAGGAGGTCTTGGAGGCCGGGGGGGGGGCTGTCCTACCTGGCTTGTACAGACTTTGTTAAATGCCACAAAGGCCCAGGTCTGGGCCAGCAAGGTGGCTGGCAGATCCTTCTTGGCCATGATCAGAGGGATCAAAACACATGACAGCAGGAGCTGCGGCAAGAAAGCAACCGACTCGACGCGTACGCCCCGGGAGACGTCTTGGGGGGAGGCGGAGGCCAAGTAAAGAGGGATATTGTAAGGGCTGAAGTTGTGGCGGTGATCGATGCGTGTGACGTGGTAGAAAAAGGTGTGTACGAGGAAGGGTTTTCCGTATGAGGCATACATGGTCATGTTGAGAGCCATGAAGACCCCCAGGCTTACGAAGGCGAGCTTGAGCCGAGGCAAGGTGAGAAAAGCCGCCGCGTTGCCAAACGCCGAAGACTGCCTGGCCGGCCGAGCGTGCATGTGGTCATCGTCCATCCACCAGACGATGGCCGGGGCGTAGATGAAGGGGTAGATCTTGAAGTGCACGCCCAGGCCCAGGAGGATACCTGCGAGCGCCACCCTCCTCGACAAGACTGCCCAGAGGAGGGCCATGACCAGGACGGCAAGCAGTCCCTCGGAGCTTCCGCGCGTGCTGATGGTTGCAACCATGGGATTCAACAGCCAGATTGCGGCAAACTTGCGCGCTGAGGGGGCGTCCATGGCCAGCATGCCTTGTCCCTTCATGGTCAGGACACTGACGATCAGGGCACCGGCGACGACGTCGGCAAGTGCAAAGAGAAGCTTGCCAAAGCTGAAGCAGGCTACGTTCAGCCAGTGGGGATATCCTTGCGCTGCCCAGGCGGTGGGGATGAGAGCCCACGACAACAGAGGCGTGTAGCGGTAAGTCTCCCTTGCGTAGGGCCCGGCGGGGTGACCCTGGGAGACAAAACGGGTTGCATCGGTGAAGACGAGGTAGTCAATGTCGGTATATTTGAGAGGCGAGTTCGCGTCCTGCCAGAGGCCGTAGACGATGAGCACCACCCTGAACAGGACCGCCGTGGTGTAGAGCGGTACAGGGCTTGAGACCAAGGCGGGCATGAGCTCTTGGCCTTTCTTCGGTCCGCGGCCTTGGTCTGTTGGCTTGGGGGGTGCCATCTTCTGGGCCGTAGACTAGGTTGAGCGAGACAGGCTTGAATCTCTCCATCATTGAGAGAAGGGGTAGGGGATGGAGATGTGGACTCGCCGCACTAACAATTCCTCCAAACTGCGTGTCGTCTCCAGGGTTCTGGTGTATCAATTTCGGGGGGGGTTGTCGCTCACAACCCTCGTGGCGGGAATAGATGCTCGCTGATTAAACAACAACCGCCGCTTTCGCAAGAACTCCACCAAAATGTCCGACGTCGACCAGTTTCAACCACGGCAGAGAGCAGGGCTCAAAGGGTCCAAAACCGACGCGCGATCGAACATGTCAGGCCAGAAGAGGGACTTCAGGGGCAATGCCAAGAGCAGTGCCGCCAAGGCTCCCGTGGTGCGAAATGAGTACACGCCCATGTTTGAGAGCTTCCGTGACGAGCTCGACGACCACCATGACCGCAGGGAGAGGATCGTCAAGGCTTCTAGGGACATCACCGCTCTGAGCAAGAAGATGTGAGGCTCTTGCCCTGTTTGCGCACCCTCTATTACCGGGGCTGCCGCTGTTCTTTTGGGCCCGCGACTGACCCCGTCCGCAGAATATTCTCATTGCAACGGTTACTGCTCCCACTTCCACTGCCCCCCCCCACTCTCTCTCTCTCTGCCAGGGGCCCATCGGGCACCTCACTGACACTCCCTCACCAGGATCCGTAAGATACAGCCGGAGCTACCTGATTATGTTGAGAAAGACATCCAGTCCCGCCTAGGCGACATCTCCAGGCTCCTCGCCACCCTCGCCCCAGACGTCCAGGGCATCAACCGCTACCGCTACTCGCGCAGCCTGATGTGCCTGGAGGAGCTGATCGAGGCCCTTACCTTTGCCCATTACCTCCGCACCCAATGCCTTATGGGCTTTGGCCAGGCCGTGGCCAGAGTTGCAGAACTCTCGGAGCACACCAGCGATAACATGGATGTCGATATGGGAGACCCACCGCCAACGGCAGGCACGGGGGGTTTGCGGCCTGCAGTTCTTGTCACGGAGGACGACTACCTCATGGGTATTTTCGACCTGTCAGGCGAGATGATGCGTTTTGCTACCACAAGTGCCGCCCTCACCGGCAAGATGGCCGGTGGCAGTGCCACCCCGCCAGCGGGTGGTCGTGAGAGGACCATTGCAGTAGACATGCAGGACCTTGGTAGCTTCTTCGAGATGCTGCCACAGCAGTATAGCAGGAGCTATCAAGTCAAGCTAAGCACTCTGAGATCTTCAGTGCTCAAGGTTGAGAAGCTCGCGTATGGCTTGACCGTCAGGGGTACTGAGAGACCTAATGGCTGGATGCCTGAAGATGGGGACGATCCACCAGAGGATGACTACTAGAAACTGCGACACTGCATCTGCCACATGTATGCCACCTATCAGCCCGCGCTTCGGCGGTGGGTTGGCTTGGTCTTCCACGGATAGGGTTGGCATGTAAGCATCAGTATGACACAGTCCACCTTTGAAAACAACAGCAGCCTATACCGACAGCTCAAACATTTGTTTTGACCTAAACGGCAACTCTTTGCACAACCCCTGGGCGTCTAGTCTAAGTCGCAATCGGACCGTCTTCTCGGTCAGTCTGACTGGGCCTTTCTCGCCAGAAAGTCGTTGAGAAGCTAGGATGATTGGGCTTGGTTGCTTGTGTTTTCGAATCTTATGATGTCCAGGATCCACCTCCACCCTCTTGTTTCCGGGTATAGGGGTTGGTTAACTCCAGTGGCATGGAAATGTAGAAACTCAACTGGTTCAAAGCTTAGAAACCTCATTAGACGCCATTATGCCACACTGAACATAACCTGGGGTCGTGTTGTGATTGTTGGATTTTTGGACTTGCATGATGTATCCCATGAGACTGAGTGGCAACATTATAGTGTTTGGTGAGACAGGTACCCTAATTAGCTTGTTCTCGATCGGTGGACATGAGTTGCCAAATTCTTCGTTGCTCGAGCCGTGAACGTGCCTTCCATTGCAAACTTTCAAGCCTGTTTATGAAGTTGTGTACGAGCATGACTTGCCCAAGCTTGGCCAAACTCGTACATGCCTGAGAACATCTGAAAGCTCGCGTGGATAGATTACTATGTCTATGTACTACATTTGACTGTATTCATTGAATTCAAATCAAGTTATTGGTACACCATCTATGGATCTTCAGAGCGCACCTCGCGGTTTTTAAAACATATTGATGTTCGCGATTTACACGTACTCGTGGCCCTCCCACTGAGCCCAGAAGGATACAAGTGTGGGTAGATAAGCACTCATTAATTGTATGACAGATATACCTCCCTACTCGTGCTCCTCTTCCCTCCCTGAGGTTTACTCCCCGGGTGACAGTAGACAACGCCCTGGTTGGGAAACAAGACAAGCTGTTTGCACATATCCCTATCTGTAACCAAAATTTGATTACACAGGGGCCTCAAAGAAGAGCAGAAGACGAGGCAAAAAGCAAAGACAAGCTAGTTGGACATTCCCGAGAGCCTTTTTTTATATTTTTTTTGACATTGGCATGGAATAGAATGGTTTATGTCTTGAAACTTGCTTGCATGGTCCTAAGGCCCATAACTACCAATACCTGTGGGCTTGGTCTCCCAGTGGCATCAAACACCACACCGGACAGGCTTACAGATAATTCTATGTTAGGCAGCGTTGGGACATTCCTCATGGGTTTTCCAAGCCATCACCAACACTTACTTGCCAACCACCAGAGGCACAGGATTATGCGCTGCTACAACGCTGAGTAAGCATCCTATCTAAGTGGCTAGCATACCCAAGCATATCCTATAGCTACACTCTACCGCTCATTGATCGTATATACTTTTGTTCAATACACAACCTATGTTACACAACAAAATGATACCGGTAACACGTCCTACCTGTTGGGATTCAGTAACTCAGCACCAAACCGGAAAGAGTATTCTCACTCTAGCAAGCCTCTCTATTCAACCGCCGGGTCGACATGTGAACTACTTGCAAAAACCAGGGCAATGTCAATATATTTGTAACATGTCCATTGTGCCATACCGGTAGCCCCAGAACCTAGCCCCCTACAGTCAGCCCGTCATATCAACAGATAGACGTCCTTGCCTGATCAGATACATATGCATTTTGTAGCCCCGGGCATGAGGCCATGTAACAAGGTGCTAAGCCTTTTCCCCGGTAGACTTCTTGTTTATCCACCATTTCCTCTCCCTTTCGAGTGCTATCTGAATGTAGATGTAGGTCATTATGGACCATGATATGATGAAGGAGAACAGCAGCCCGAGCGACAGCCCAAAGGCAACCTCGAATGCGGTGTTCCAAATAATGGCGGACAGGCAGCCAATGTAGACCATGATGCCAGAACACCACCAGACGGTCAACTCAAAGATCATCTTCTGAAACATGATTGATGAATCGTAGCGCTGTCTGTACCGGGCACGGAATTCCTTCTTCTGCCAGCCATCTACCGCGAAGAAGTCCTCGGCGGCGTAGTAGACAAGAGGCCGCATGCGGTGACCCTTGGGCTCCGAGTCGATGCGGACTGGTGTTTTGAACGGTATGAGGCTGAACAAGGCCCAGAAGAGGATGAAGGCCATGTAGATCCCGGGGGCGTAGAGGTACAGTTCTGGGATGGTCTTTTCCGAGCCGACGACGAAGGGGATGAGGGCGGCGAAGAGGGCGGCCGTGTAAATCCACGAGGTGGCATCGAGCTCCCACTTGTGCCTGGACAGCAGCGGGGCACAGTCGTCGTAGTACTTTATGAGGCGCCACACGCGCACGACCAGGATGTAGAGCTCACCGAGGCCGAAGGGGAGGATGGCGAAGCCCAGGATGTCCTTGTTGTACCTGGGGGCCCCAGCAGGTTGGGCGCCGAGCCAGACGTAGTAGACAATGCAGGGGACGACGAGGTCGCCAAAGATGATGAAGAAGGGCCCGAGGATGATGGAGATCTGGTCCCGAGGGGGCACGTCGACGGTGAGCTTCTGCAGCTCGGGGACGGCGACGGGCGCAGGGCTCGCATCGCGGCCCTCGAACAGGTACGAGGTGGGCCGGTAGTACTGGCCGGCGGAAGCTGCTGCACCGGCGGCGGGCCTCGGGGAGGCGGCAGGGCCTTGTCGCTGGGTGGCGTCTGCGAGGGTGGCCGAGTCGCTGGAGGACCCGGTTGACTCGGGCCTGTCGGGGTGGGGGCGGCCGTGCCCGTGGCGGATGCCCGGTAAGCTCTGCTGAGCATGAAGGAGACTGCCCTCGAGCCTCGGCGATGCCAGCTGGCCGTCATGGCCGGTGTCGTTGGGCGAAGGCTGCATGGCGGCCGGGGGGCCGTTCGCTGGTCAGTAGGGTCTAGGAACAAGGGCGGCGGCGGCGGCGTCTTGTGCGAAGGGATGGGCGGTGGGCTCGGCGGAGTGGGCAGGATACTGTGACTGCGGTGGGCGTGTGGGCGTGTGGGCGTGCGGGCGGGTGAGGGAGGTGGTCGTGGGGTTGTATAGTAGCTCTCGCGGAGGAGAGAGATGGCGGGCATGAACAAAGGCCCAGGACGACAGCAGCAGGCGGACCGAGGACCAGGCCCAGGATATTTGAATGGGCTCTGGAAGAAGGGGGCCCATGCCAGATCCGGGATGCGCATGAGGGCGTCTAGCCTAAGGCACACACTGTCATGCATGCATCTCTGCTGAGCTCGTCGAGTCCGTGGTCGTGGCTGGCGACGGCAAGCACGTGCCCAAGATGCGGTCTGGCCTGCCTGGGGCTGGCCATCCCTGTCCCGGTGGTGGTGAGGCGAGGTTGACTCGAAGCCGTGCGGTTCGCCCTGAAAGATGAGGGTGAGGTTGGCGAGGAGCGTCTAAAACCCACACAGGATCGACCCGGCCACGGCACTCGACCAGGATCGACACAGGGGCATTCTTCCAAGGTTCCGCTGGACACGTCGCACACAGGCTGCCCCTGGGGCATGACTCTTGGACGCACGTCTCAGCCCTGCTATCCAAGGCCCGGCCGGCCAGCAAAAAACCGATGGGTCAAACATTGGTGCCGAACCATGTCCATCCCACGCCATCCACGCCTGAAACGACGAGGCAAACCAACAGCTCCCCTCTACAATGTGACAAGGCATTGATTGATCCGATTTGGTTCAGCGCCGGCCATGCAAATCAAAGCCTGGCTGATGATGCGCAGCCCGCGCATAGTGCGCGGGCTGTCTGTTCATAGATGGGGGGAGTCTTGGTAATTTGGGTGTCTGTTCTATGTTTACTACCGAGGATGTCCTTGAAGAGCCGCACGCGGCCCGAGCTTTGTGGATCCCAGGCCCCCGGTCCCTCAGTCCCCTCAGTCCCCTCGGTCCCCCCAGTCCCCCCAGTCCCCCAGTCCCCCAGTTCCCACCTCCCCCGTCTGGGCAGGCAGAGGGGGGGAAAAAATGGGCAGCCCACTCTGGCGGACCTCGTCCGATACTCTTCAATCAGCCTCAGCCTCCAGCACCCCTCGTCAACAAGCAGATCAACCAGACCTACCGCGCCACGCCAACACTTGATCCCACTGGCAAGGGGAGACGACCAGGCCTGCTGATCATGAGGTAGTCGACGCTGCCACAGGCGAGTGCTGCACAGCAAAAGCAACCATGCAACCACCTTTGCTTGCAGGCGGGCTTCGCGGGCTTGCTGCTCGCCTCTCTTCCTCCTCCCACTTGTCGTCCTCGGCAGCCGCCTGCTGCCCATCCCGGACCCGGCCCTTGATGCCGCACAACCCCAGCCTCTGCCGGCAGCCCAGCCGCCGTCTTGTCGCCACCAGGTCCAGCTATTTCAGCCCCAACGTTCTGCTCGACGCCTCTGATGTCTTTCACAAGGGCGCTCTCCTGCGCACCTCGCCCACTTCTCCTTCATCCGCCCCGCCGCACCGCCAGAGACAGGCTGCCAGGCGTGCCGCCGCCGCCTCCTCCTCCGCTGCTGCGGCCACCTCGTCGGCTGCTGTTCTCCCAGAGAATGCCTCCGACACCCTCACCAGCCTCGCCGCCTCCCAGCCCGCAAACTCGCTGCGCCGCCGGCTGTCCGCCCTACTCTCCCTCTCCAAACCGCGTCTGACCGTCCTCGTCGTCCTGACAGCCATGGTCCCCTACGCTCTGTACCCAGTGCCCGCCTTCCTCTCCGCCACCCTCGCCGACACCCCTTCCCTGTCACCCCTCACCCTACTCTTCCTCACAACAGGCACCACATTGTGCTCTGCCTCTGCCAACGCCCTCAACATGCTGTACGAGCCGTCCACCGACGCCAAGATGTCCCGGACCCGGAACCGCCCCCTGGTGCGCAATCTGCTGTCCACCCGCGCTGCTGTCCTGTTCGCCGCCGGCTGTGGTCTCGTCGGGACAGCCGCCCTTTACTGGGGCGTCAACCCCACCGTGGCCTTCCTCGGCGCCTCCAACATCGCACTCTACGCCGGCGTCTACACCCCAATGAAAGGCATCCACTGGCTCAACACCTGGGTCGGCGCCCTGGTCGGCGGCATCCCGCCCCTCATGGGCTGGGCCGCAGCTGCTGGCGAGAGCGCCACCGCCGACGGCACCTTCCGCGAGCTGCTGTTCAAGTTCACCGGCGACGGCACCTCCAGCGCCGGTGGCTGGCTGTTTGCCGGGCTTCTGTTTGCCTGGCAATTCCCCCACTTCATGGCCCTCTCGTGGGCGGTACGTCACGAGTACAAGAATGCCGGCCTGAAGATGTTGTGCTGGCTGGACCCGGCGAGGAACGGCAGGGTTGCGCTGCGGTACAGCCTCATCTTTATACCCATCTGTGTGGCCCTGTGCGCTTACGGCGTCACCGAGTGGACTTTTGCCGCGACAAGCCTGCCGGTGAACTTGTGGCTGGTCCGGGAGGCACTCAAATTCCATCGTTTCGAGGGCCACAAGGGGAGTGCCCGGGGGCTGTTCTGGGCCAGTGTCTGGCACTTGCCAGCTGTCATGGGCCTTGCCCTCCTACAGAAGAAGGGCATGTGGCAGAGGGTGTGGGCGAGCATCGTGGGCAAACCTGACGACCAAGACGAATGGGAAGATATTGACGACGAGGTCGATGTCCCCTCTGTCCAACCCCCAGCGAGGGTGCCCCTGAGGAGCACACACGGCGGCGAGGAGAGCCCGTGAAGGAGCACGCGAACCAGAAGCGTACAAGAGAGAGATACCCCGTTGTATTATAGAAACATGGGACGGCCATCCCGGAAGCACTGGCTGCAACCCTAGAGTATCACTCTTGGGGCGGCTGGCGTAGAAGCATGCGCAAATGCACACGCACGAGTGCACTTCAAACACACAATCTCATGACACCCGAAGCGCCCTTATTCAGATGCCGAAAGGCCAAGCGTAGGTTTAACTGGATGTGTGTTGCAACTTCTAGATCCATCCTGTCGCTCAAAAGGCGTGCTCCCTCCCTCCAACGAGCACTCGCAGATTCTTTGACACACAAAGGCGACATTTGCAGCCGGCCCTCCAGCCTCCGGCATGCCTCCTGTCGTGGGTCAAGGCCGTACCCACAATTATCCGGGTCTGGCCGTTGGACAGGCTTTGTCAGGCCACCCAAAAAGTAAATGTGAGATTTAACGAACCTTGCACGAGGCTGGTACTCTGTTACAATGACGGAGAAGCCCTGGGGCACCACAAAGGGGCAATTGTTTTGAGAAACATTTTCTTTTTTAAAAAACGCGGAGCGGACGATCAACTAATGTTAAATATCTGTCCAGCTATCCCCATCATCCTTCCCAACAAGTGTTGCGCCAGTTCCCGGCTGTTCCACCGTGGTATCTAAGATCATGATGTCTTCTAGTATACAATAATAACGTGATTTAGTAAAGCAAGCAGGACGGAAATGGCATTAACCGCGAAGCATCAAGTTCATGTCAGGTCTCCGCCTCTCCCCGGCCCTTCAGCCGCCGATTCGGCATGGCCTTGAGGTACGGATGTCCTGTTTTGTCATTGCGTTTTCGTTCCAGGACCAATGACTCTATAACAATTCCAAAAGAAAAAGCAAAAAATAAACCCAATGGCAAAAGGTCTTCCATAAATCCTTTTGAATCGCTCCTTGACGCCGCTGAGTCCCGTTTGAACGCCGGTGGAGCAAAACATGCCGCCCTTCCCCTGCATGAAGGCAGTAATAATAATAATGATGATGATGACAGTGGTGATGATGATAGTTTGGTCGGAAGACAAAGGAAAATCTCAAAACGGCAAAGACGATGAGCGATTGTGTAATCTGAAGCCAAGGGCCAAACTGGCCAAGGGGGACAGGACCTTGTGGGGGTCGAACAAGGCAGCGTAGGCTAACAAGTAGGCGGGCAGGTAGTGGACACGGATGGAGTTGGACGAAGAGGCCACTGCCTACTACGGACTGGGTGGATGAAGCCTATTATTGGCCCCCGGGACGGTTGATGATGGAGTCGATGCCCATGTCCACGCTCGGCATCCTGTGCATGGCCTCCATATATGGGCTCGCACTCTGGCTGTGGTGACCTTGTGCGCCGTTGTGGTGCCCATACGCGGTCCCGCCAGAGCTGCTCACACTGTTTGCGTACCCGTGGCCGCCCATCGTAGGGTATCCGGGGTAGGCCTGTGGGTGACCATACGTTGAGGGTGCCGTGGAGTAGGACTGGGATGCGGTGCTGCTTCCACCGGCGCCGCCTGAGGATGTCGTGGACCGGTCCGGGCTGGGGACACCGCCGTAGCCGGCATCGCCGTCCAGATCGTCGACCTCTGTGAGGTCGATACCCGAGATGCCGCTGTCGTCGTTGTAGGGGTCTGTGGGAGGGAGGCCGGCCTCGAGGCGCTCGCGGCGCGCGGCTGCTCGGGCGGCGCCCTGGAGGTTCTTCAAACCGTTGGACATGCACTTGATTCCAGCGCCGTCAGTACATGGGTCGCGAGGGGNGGGGGCAGGTTGGGACGAGGGCAAAGTACCTTTTGCTCAACGACATTCCACTTCTCGCCAGTCTTGAGTGCCAGCGGCGCCCAGATCTCCTTGCGCAGGGCCATGTACTCCTTGGCCATCTTCTCCAGCTTGCGCGTGTCCCAGTCATCGGCGCCCTTGCGCTCCATGAGGCGCTCGTGCCGCTTCCGGCAGGCGTTGGGCGTCTTGGAGGGGAAGTAGTTCTGCTGGATCTGCGCCCAGTTCTGACCACTTGCCCGGGCTCCCAGGAGCGTCTGGTCGTCGGCGGCATTCCAGGCGCCAGAGGAGGCGCGGTGCTGTGTGGGGAGAGAGGATGTGGGCACGCGGTGGTGCGGATCTGTGGAGAGGTAGGACGCCGTGGAGTGGCTGTGGTGGTGGCCGGCGTGGGTTGGAGGCTGCATGGTGAGGGGGGCGACGGCATAAGGGTCGTATGCGGCGCCGGGCATGGAGGTGGACATGGACATGGGCTGAGCTGCCGTGGTCGTCATGCTGCCGTAGTAGTCCATGGTGGTCGGCACCTGCGAGGTGGACCGGGTGTTGTAGAAGGCCATGTTGTGGGTCGGTATGAGTGATGGCATTTGTGTGTCTGGCTGCTGGTGAAGGCTCAACGGCGGGCGTCTGCTGTCCTCGGAAAGCTAGGTCGACCTCGAGGGGGCGCGGCGACGAGGAATTAGTCGGGGACGGGAGGCCTGGCTTCTGTTTCTGGCGGGACCGGCTCGTCTGAATATGGCCAAACTCTGAAGGGGCGGTGGTGGACGGCTTGGTAGGTCTCTCTGGTCGTGGACGGCCGAGGCGGGCTTGCTCCGGTTCGTGTCAAACGAAGGACAGGCCAGCAACGAATGAGAGCGAGCTCTTGTTTTGGACGGTAGAGGAGCTAGGAAAATAGGAAAATAGGAAAGAGAAAAGGAAATAAGAGAGAAAGAAAAAAGGAAAAAGGAAACGAGGAGGAGAGGAGGCGAGATGCGAGGAGGCTGTATGATAGAAGGAAGCTGGAACTGGAAGACTGGGAACAGAGACACGGGCTGATGGTGATGCAGGCGGCTCCTGTTACTTATAAAAATACATGGCGAGGATTTGTGCACTGCTGGGGGGGGGAGGAACAGGTGCGGCACAGTACAGCGCTGGACGGCGGCGTACAGGAATGGCAACAAAAGATGACCAGATAAGATGATGGAGGAGGAGGATCCGATCTGTGGAGTGGATCCTCGACAGTAGTACATGGGCCAGGTACGTACCCCCCACCCACTCTTGTACACACCACCCCTGCCCCTGCTGCTACCTCGACCTCGACCTCAACCTCGACCGGGACCTCGACGTGTGCCTCTCTTGCGCTTGCAGGCAGGCAGTCGACAGAGGAGGCCCCTCCCCCCTCCCTTCCCCTCCCGTCTGCAAGCCAAATGGAATTGGAGAGGACCGGCGACCCTTTGGAGGAGGGGGGGGGGCGCGCGAGGGGATGGGGTAACACAGCATAGGAGGGAGAGGCTGATAGACTGGAGATCTGATCTGAAACCAGGGTAGGTTGACGGCAGCTGCGGGTATGAAACCTGGATCGTGTGTCTGCTTGATGGGATGCACAACAACGGGCCGCTGATATTGGCTGGCAGGTTTCGCAATGGCGTCTGTCTGAAGTTGGGCGGCTACGACGGGCCAAGGTTGTGTGGGGCCCTGAAGGTGAGCTGGGTGAGGCTCAAGGGTGCAGGGTAGAGAGCGCAACTAGCTGGGTAGGGGAAAGAGGAGGGCGGCTATTCCGCAGACCACGGTGGATACCCACGCAGCCGTAGCCGCAGCTCGAGCGCACAGACGGACAGACAGACGGACAGACAGACGGACAGACGGACGGACAGACAGACGGACAGACAGACAGACAGACAGACAGACAGACAGACAGACTGGTATGCGACATAGCTGCACAGCAAGACGCGCGGGGGATTCGGGCAAGCAGATCACCACACTTTGACCAGGGCCACACCTCTCAGCCCACGCCTCGGGATAGCACGTGCCCACCTCGGCCCCAATGTTGGTTGACAACTAGGGCCCGGCATCAAGGCCACACACGGCCAGGAAGTTGCCCAGAGAGGGCCCCCGGCCGGGTGATGGAGTGAGGTGTAGCGAGATCCGGAAAAGCTATGAATGAGCACAGCACCGACATGGTGGAACAGCAGCCGTGTGAGCGGCCGAGAGGGCAGAGAGCAGACAGCGAGACACGCCGAACAGGGGACAGGCAAGGCATGACAGGATACCCTGTCTTTGTCTGAGAGGAGGGGGCGGAGGCGAGGACGGAGTGCGCAGCGCACGGTACGCCTGAAGCACCGAAATGAGGTCGAGCAAGACAAGATGGGAATAGATCAGGAAGGGAGCAGAGCCGAAAGTAGAAACCCAGGCTCGCGGCTCCAGGTGGTAGCGATCCTTGGTGTGGAGGAGGATCGTCTGGACCCGCTGGGCCCCACCAGGCCCGTCTGATTCGACGTGGGTAAAAAGCCATGGCTTGCTGTTGTTACGTACCGTGGCCACAGCCCACAGCAGACAACAGTATTGGGTAAAAAAATAAAATAAAAAAAAACCCGCCTGCAAGACCCGTGCCCGTGCCCCATGCAGCACGCAGCATGCAGAGGAGTATGATGGTATCAGATCGGACCATTGCCGGGCGGGCGGGGGGCGGGCGCAGAACCAAAGCTTGGATGCAAGGCTCTGGGG
>JUJX01000325.1:19013-48602 GCA_000800745.1 Diaporthe longicolla
AAAGAAGTTTTATTTATTATATAAGTAAAGGGCTTTTATTTTATTTTATTATTAAGGGAGATTTTTATTATATAAGTATTATATATATTTATAAATCTTATTTAATATAGTATTATGTAAGCTTATTTGCTTACGTAATATCTTATATAGATTACCTATTAGTTTAAAGATAATAAGTTATAGTTATTTAGAGATATATTTTAAAGGCTTTTTATAAACTTTACTAGAATACTAAAAGAAACTTAGTATTATAGTTTAAAATAATTACTTAAAAGTATAACTAATTACTTAGTAGTAACTAATATATTAGAATAGCTGCTTAACTACTAGTAGTATATATTATATATCTAAATATTAAAAGTATATACTTTAATATTTTATATATAACTAGTATTACTATATTAAAAGAATTAAATCCCTTAAAGCTCTAAGGAGTACTAATTAAAGGTATAGATAGTAAGGTAACTATAAAATCTATTATAATTATACATATACATTCTTTAAAAGCTTAAATTAGCTAAAGACTTTTTAATAATATTTAGTTATCCTTATATTATACTCTATACTAATAATAGTATTTAATATAGTTCTTAATCTTATATCTCTTTCTTTATATATAAATACTTTTAAGATCTACTATTATATAATTATAGCTAAAATAGTACTTATTATTATGAATACTAGCTAAAATTTCCTAAATTAGTTATTAAGGAATATATAAGTATTTATAACTATTAATATTATAGTTATATAATAACTAATTAACTAAATGAAATATATACCTAAGTTTTAAAGCTAAGATAATATTTTTATTATTCTTAATAATAACTAATTTATATCTTACTAAAGTTAGTAAAGAAAGACTTTTAATAATTTAACTATAGATTAAATTATACTTATAAGCTTTAGTAAAATACTAATAGAAAGAGTTATCTATCTAAACTTTAGTAATAAATAAAATATAATTATTATAATTATTCTAAATTAAATTAAGGATAAGCTTCTTAAGGTATTCTTTAATAACTAAATTACTAAAAGCTATAAGCTAAGATAGGGTATTAGGTATTAAATTAAAGTATTCTATTAAATAATAAACTTTAAGTTTATACTTATTTAAATAAATACTAATATTAATAAGTTAATAGTTAGATTAATTTATTAAAGTTATATTAAATAAAATTTATTTAATAATACTATAAGTAGTATTATAATCTATTAGAATAATAATAAAGTAATTAGAAGAATAAAGAATAGTATATAGATACTTAATAGCTTAAATAAAATATATAACCTTAAGCTTTAAAAGACTATAGTTAAGCTCTAGTTTAAATAAGTAGTAGCTAAGGAATATTACTAGTTTAATACTATAGAAAGTATATTTTACTTTAGAGTAAGTATTATACTATCTTTTAAATAAAAAACTATAATATTAAAGCTATACTAAAAACTACTATCTACTTAAAGAAATAATTATTTATCTAATATTATATAATATAGATAGAGTTCTTTATAGATATAGGCTTAAAGGGTATTAAATAAAGCTATCTTTTAAAAAGTAAGCTTAAATTAAATAAAGATAGTAAAAGCTAAGTACTTACTCTTATTACCTATCTATTATAACCCTAATAGAAATAAGAATAGCGGTTAGTTCTATCTAGGATAGAACCCTACTAGAGGCTAGTATACCAGCTAGCTAAATAGTATAAGGGAACTAAACCTTAATTATATAACTATCACTTAGGTAAAGGAAGGATTAATTAGAGTAATAATTAATCTTAGTAATCTATTACTATAGAGTAATAGAAGCAATAAGCACTCCTAACACTCTCATACCTAGGATTACTAGGAGTAACTAGTACTCCTAGTAAGCTAGGCTAAAGAACTAGACTATATAGATATACTTATTACTAGTAGATAGTATTAGGATAGAATAGCTTTTTAGTAGTTAATCTAAGTATTTTCTTTAAATAGCTCTTACTAGCTAGTAATTATTATATTATTTAGAATATTACTTAACTACTACCTTATTATATATTTTAAATATAACCCCTTTTAATCTCTTAGTTTATAAAACCTAGGAAGCCTTAATTATTATATTTTAACTACTTTTATTTATATATTACTATATAGACTTTAAGTAATATTATATATAGATCCCTTTATAATTTATATAATATCTAGACTTAATAACAGCCCCCCTTAATATAACCTTATATAGGAAATAAATACTATTATAAGTAATAATAATAAGAGAAATACCCTAAGTAATAGCTATAATAATAATATTTAGAGATTAACCCCTAAATAGCTTTAAAAGCTAGTTACTAAGGTTTAATAACTTTATATTATAGTTAATAGATAAATATAATAGAATAAGGAAATAGAGTAACTTAAATAAGAAGTTACTACCCTTAGAGCTACTATAGCTATTATTAATACCCTTATTATAACTAAGGAAAATATTAAGCTAAATAACCTAACTCTATATAATAAAACCCTAGGTTAGCTTTAAGTATACCTAATATAGGTATAAGCCTACTAATAGTTCAACTATATAGATACCTAGCTAAATAGAAAGTAAATTATATATATAGCCTTATTCCTTAAGGAGAGAGCCTTAGTATAGTTTAAACCTTATCTTATAAACTTTATTACCTTAGAAGTATTTAAGAAATATAAGAATAAAACTTAGAAGATCTTTAGTAAGTATAAAAACTATAAAGAAGCCCTAAAGACTCTATTTTAGGATCTAGATAAGGAATAATAAGCTAAAAGAGAACTCTTATATTTAAAGTAAAGAGGCTTAGCCTTAGCCTATATAGTAGAGTTCTAAAGAATCTATATATATATTAACTCTATAAATAATATTAAGATCTTTATATTTTATAAAGGACTAAAGAAAGAAGTAAAGGATAAATTAGCTAGATATAATAAACCTAATAACTTTTTATAGTATATTAAACTAGCTATTAAACTTAATAATAGGCTTTTTAAAAGATACTAGAAAAAATATAGAAACACCTCTAGATAATTCTAATATAACAATTAGTAGAATAAACCTAATATTAGAAAAAGATATAACTATAATAACTTAACCTAGTAGGGACAATAATTAAGACCTATAAAGCTTAACACCACTTAATAATAAGATAAAAAAAATAAGAAGAATATTAAATATTTTAACTATAATAAGAAAAGACACTACACCTAAAAATACTAAAGTAAAATGAAAAAGAACTAGAAGCCTATACCTAATAGCTCTAGATAAATTAATATTACTATATACCTTAAGAATAATCCTATATAATCTAAGAAATAATAGGAGATTAGAACCCTTTACTATATCTATAATATAGTAATATATAACTAGTACTAAGTCTATCTAAAATAAGACCTTAATAGCTAATAAATAAAGTATAAATAAAACTTAAATAGATACCTAATAAATAGACAAGTCCTATTTAGAATAAACTAAAGCTATATAGTATAAGCCTACACTAAGGTCCTAAAAGGACCCAGTTACAATAAACTATACTTCACCTAGTATAAGAAAAAGAGCTATAAAATATATAAAGATAATAAAAAGAATTAGCAGCTAGTACTAATAAACACAGCCTACAGTATTACTATAAAGCTATATATATAGACTAACTAAATAAACTACTTTAATAACTATTACCTTATACACCTATTAAATAAAGAGGGAGCCTATTAGTTTCCCTAAAAGCTATAAAAGTTATATATACTAGTAGTAAGAGGGTAAGAAATACTCCTACTACTAAAACCTAAGCTAATAGGAAATAATCTAAAGGATATACTTATACCTTAAGCCTAGTAAAAGGAACTATAAGCTTACCTAGATTATACCCCCCTAGTAGCTCTATAAACTAATATTACTATAGTAGCTATAGTAGGAAAAACCCTTATACTAACTATATAGTACCTTAAGAAGAAAGTAAGGATACTAGGAGATATAGAAAGATCCTATCTATTATACTTATTATATATAAATATCTCCTAAGCCTTATATATCTATAATAGATATAAAATTTATATATAGGAAAAGGTATCCTATAACTAGTTCCCTTAGAGATAGTAGAGATAAAATATTAAGATAATTTATAAGAAGGATAATCTTAAAAGATAGATTCTAGAATAATAATATAAAATTATAGAATATACTAAGTTCTACCTTAACCTATAAATACCCCTAGAATACCTATAATACCCTAAGGAATAGAGAACCTATACTAATAAGTTATACTAAGTCTATATAGATAATAAGTTTAAAAAATAATACTAACTATAATAGTAAGGATAGATCCTTAGCCTAATAAAACCTATAATATAATAAGAAAGTATTAATAAGCTTATAAAGAGCCTATAGTAATCCTAGAATATTATTAGAGATAATATTAAACAAATTCACCACCTCCTAAACAAACACTTAAAAAATAAGTAATACTATTTATAAAACCTTAGGTAGTAAGAATTATTAATATAAGGTACTTATATATAATAAATAAGGAGAATTACTAGCACCTAAAAGTAAAGATAGAAATTAAAATCTATAAATATAAAGCACTTATTAATAGTAGTACTTAAGGAAACTTTATTTCCCTATAAATAGTTAATAAATATTAAATCCCCTAATATAAAAAAGTAGAACCCTATAAACTTAACATAGTTAACAGAATAGAAGTTACTTATAAATAAAGTATTATTAATATAGAAACTAATTATCTTTAACTATAGATATTTAACTATATTAAGTAACTTACCCTAAATATTACTAAAATAGTAGAATATTAGTTAATCTTAAGAATCCCCTAATTAAGAAAGAATAACCCTTAGATAAATTAGACTACTAGCTAGATCTACTAAGCTAACCCTATCAGCTTAGTAAAAGGAATAATTATATATTATAAGGATAAATAAAGCTTAGTCCCTAAAGATAGTACTTAAAAAGTATACACTTAAACAAACCTAGTAACTACCTCTTAAAGAGGAGAGAAGGACTTAGCCTCTAAGCAGGTCCTAATAGGATCTATATATAAGTTAATAAAGTAGTAGAAGGGTACTCTATAATAGACTAATACTATAAGCCCTCTATATACTAAACTACCTTTAGATAATAGCAGTCTACCACAGACTAATAATAGAAAACAACAACTTATATTAGCTATATAAGAATAAATTAGAGAGATCTAGGAAGGACTTAGATAAGTATAATAAATATAGAAGACAATACTTATAGTTTAGGTTACCTTACTAGTAGGAACCTTATAATAGATAATAAAGGTATATAGGATTAACCTTACTAAACAAATTAAACTAATTCTTTAAAGATTTATAGCTTACCTATAGAAGGCTAAGGTAGTAGAGAAGAATCCTTAGAAGTTTATACCTTAGGAATACTATAAATATACTAAGCTATTTATAGCTATACTTAACACTAGACTACCTAAATATAACAATTAAAATTATAAGATACCCCTTAAGGAAGGAATAGTATTAAAATTTATAAAGATTTATAAACTTAATAAAATTTAACTAAAGGTACTTAAGGAGTACCTTAATAAAAACCTAATAAAAGGTTATATTTAACTATTAATATCACTAACTAAATACCTTATCCTCTTTATACTTAAGAAAAATAGAAAGCTATAACTTTATATAGATTATTAATAACTAAATAATATTACTATTAAGAACCACTACCTACTACCCTTAATATAAGAACTTAAAGACTAACTATAAGGAGCCTAGTAGTTTATAGCCCTAAACCTTAAAGGAGCCTATAATCTAATTAGAATAAAGAAGGGTAAAGAATAGAAAACAGTATTCTAAATATACTATAGATATTTTAAATATATAGTTATACTATTTAAGCTAACTAATATACTAGTAATATTCTAAACTATAATTAATTATATCCTTAAAGAATATTTAAATATCTTTATTATTATATACCTAAATAATATCCTTATCTACTTAAAGATACTTAACAATTATAAAGAATATATATATAAGGTCTTATAGAAACTCTAAAATATAAAACTCCTAGTTAAACTAAAGAAAAGCATATTCTATACTAAGAAAATCAACTACCTTAGATATATAATCTAACCTAAAGAAATTAGGATATAGAAATCTAAGATCACTACTATTAAGGAATAGCTAGTACTAACTAATATTAAGGAAATTAAAGGATTCCTTAAATTTATTAATTTCTATTAATAGTTTATTAAAAACTATTTAAAAATTATAATTCCCCTAATTAACCTTACTAAGAACACTACTTACTTCTAGTAGAACAATAAAGTATAGAAAGCCTTTAAAGAACTTAAATAGAGAGTTATTTTAAAACTAATCCTAGTTAAAGTAAACCTAGATAAAGAATATAAAGTTAAAACAAATACCTCTAACTACACAATAGAAGGATAATTAGAATAATATAATACCTAAAGAAAACTATACCCTATTACCTTCTTTTTAAAGAAGTTTAGTAGACTAAAAATCAACTATACTATATCTAATAAAGAACTAATAATAATTATTAAAGTATTTAAAAAATAATAACACTACCTTATTAGTATAAAATACTAAGTAAGAGTATTCACTAACTATAAAAACTTAGCTAGCTTTACTACCACTAAGGAACTTAATAAATACTAGATTAAATAGATAGAGTTTCTATTATAATTTAATATCTAAATTACCTATAGATAAGGATTAGAAAACAGTAAAACAGATATTCTTAGTAGGTAGTTAAATTACCTATAAGATATACCTCTAGAGATATAAAGTATCTTTTAGACTACCCCTAAAGAAGACCTACTACTCTAAAAGTACTAATAACTAGTAACAGTATTCTATACTAAAGTTAACCTAAAATAGAAAACTAAACTTAGAATAGCCTATTAGAAGCTCCCTAATAAGCTTAAAGAATAACTAATAGAAGATAAAAGTATATATTATTAAAGGAAACAGCTCTTTATACCTAAAGAACTATAAGAAAAACTTATATAAAAGATCTATAAAGTACTAGCCTATAGATACTAAGGAATTATAGTAACTATAAAACAAATTAGGCAATACTACTACTTCTCTAAGATTAAGAAAGAAATCTAAATAGTTATCTAGAATTATAATATATACTATAAAAGTAAGACTACTAAACATAAGCCCTATAGCCTACTATAACCTCTACTAATACCTAATAAACTATAGTAATTAATTAGCTTTAATTTTATTATTAAACTACTAAACTTAAGAAAACCTATAATAAAAACAAGTTATAATAATATCCTAGTTATTATAGATAGGTTTATAAAGTATATATACTTTATTCCCTATAAAAAAGCTAGTAATATAAATAAACTTATATATACCTTTCTATAAATAATTATCAGTAACTATAGAATACCATAAGAAATTATCTTAAATAGAGAAATAATATTTACCTTAAACTTCTAGCAATTACTTATAAAATAACTTAATTTAAAATTAAAGCTCTTAATAGCTTTCCACCCTTAAATAAATAGATAAACTAAAAAACTAAACTAAATTTTAAAATAATATCTTTATAGTTATATTAACTATAAATAAGATAATTAAATATAGTTACTACCTATAGTATAATTTACCTATAATAGTATAAATATAAGAACAACAAAAATATCACCCTTCTATACAAACTATAGCTACAAACTAGAAGCCTATAAAGAACTAATCCCTAATCAGGAAGCACAGTTAGTAATAAAATAGATAACTAAAATTCAAAACCTATATAAAAAGCTTTAATAAGAACTACTCTTTATATAAAAATAAATAATAACCTATACTAATAAGAAAAGGTTAAAAAGACTAACCTTAGAGAAAGAAAATAAAGTCTATCTACTCTATAAAAACATTAAAACTAAATAACCTAGTAATAAACTAGACTATAAAAAGATTAGACTATTTTAAATTTTAAAAAAACTTTTAAATACTAACTATAGACTCTTACTATTAATAAAAATATAAATCTACCTAATCTTTTATATATTACTTTTAAAACCAGCACTAGTTAATATATAACTTAAAATATAGATTAAACTTAATAATAATAAAAAAGAATAAAAAGTAGAAAGAATTTTAGATTCTAAAATATATAATACTAATACTAAATACCTAGTTAAATAAAAAAACTATAATAATAAAGATAATATATAAAAACCCCTTAAAAACCTAATAAACTACTAGTAGGCTCTATAGAACTACTAAACTTAGCTAGAAAATCTAAAAAAACACCTAAACTCTCTAAATCTAAACCTAAGGAATACTAATTAAAGATCCCTACAGTACCTAAAGACTATATATTAACAGTAACCTACTCCTCTTTCTCCTAATAAGAACACTTAGCATCCTCCTCATCTAATAACTAAACACTATAACAGAACAACTTAAAAAAACACTCCTTAGCTTAGCACTTCTACTACTAAAGCCTAGCTAACTAACCTATAGTAGTTTATAGCTTAATCTATAATATAAATAACTCCTCCTTAGCATTAATCTCCTCCTTCTTAAAATATTATTACTTACTTAATAAATACTTTACTAAGAATAGTTAGAAAGAAAAATAGAGTAATAAGGAAAACAGACCCTTATATAATAAAGTAATAGAGTTACTATTATAAGACTTTCTACTATATATATACTTAGAATAGTAAGAAGATTCTAGAGTAAAACAATATATATAATTTCCTTTAAAATAATAAGAATAAGATATAGTTTCAGCTAATATACTACTCTAGTTAATTAAATTAGTAAAAGCTAAATATTTATTACTCTTCTTAAATATCTTAGAGATATAACTACCTAATACTTAGAACAATATAATAAAATAGAGTAATAGATAAAAAGATAGAAAAAAATATAAGGAAAAGAAGAAACTTATAATAAGAATCTTTAAGGATAAAGAAATAGATAAGGAGAGGGATAATATTATAACCCTAATAAAAATAGAAACAGTAGTTAGTTCTATCTAAAATAAAACCCTACTAGAGACCAGTATACTAGCTAGCTAAACAGTATAAGAGAACTAAGCCTTAATTATATAACTATTACTTAAGTAAAGGAAGGATTAATTAAAGTAATAATTAATCCTAGTAATCTATTACTATAGAGTAATAGGAGTAATAAGTACTCCTAACACTCTTATACCTAGGATTACTAGAAGCAACCAGCACTCCTAGCAAGCTAGGCTAAAGAACTAGACTATATAGACACACTTATTATTAGTAGATAGTATTAGAATAGGATAGCTCTTTAGTAATTAATCTAAGTATTCTTCTTAAATAGCTCTTACTAGCTAGTAATTATTATATTATTTAGAATATTACTTAACTACTACCTTATTATATATCTTAAATATAAACCCTTTTAATCTCTTAGTTTATAGGACCTAAGAAGCTTTAATTATTACACTATCTTAATATAAGTAATAGCTTAACTTATAATAAAGAGAGCTACCTTATACTTTTAAAATAATTTAAAGATCTATATATAATAGGTAATTATTATATAAAGAAATCTTATAGTATTTAAGTATATTTCTAATAACTTTAGTATTTTTAGAAACTTAAAGTTTTAAAATCCTTTAGTATATTCCTTAGTTATAAAGAGTTTAAGTAAATTAATTTAAAAGCTAAGTAGTTTAATAAATAGGTAACTAAGGAAAAACTTCTTTAAAGAGATAGAGATACTCTTTTTAAAATATAAGTTAAAAATAATAGTTAAATACTTATAGTACTTTTTAAAAGTATTAAAGAAAATAATTATATTATTAATAAAGGTATAGTAAAACTTCTTATATTCCTTTAGAAACTACTTTATAAAGTATTAAATATAAGCTAGGGAATTATAATAGCCTATTAAGGTAATCTTAAAATATTTAAAACTTTAATAATTAACTATAGTAAATTAATTATAGTAAGCTAGATAGATAAGAAATTAATAGAAAAATATAGAAATATCTATAACTATAATCTACTTCTTATTATAAATAATATTAATTAAATTAGATTATAAAGATAATAGGTAATTATTAAATACTACCTATTTATTAAGTAGTTATAAGTTAATAATAGCTTATCCCTTTTTAATACTATAAATAGTTTACTATACTATAAAGATAAAGAGTATAAAAGAATAGATTTTATTAGTTTTTTTTATATAGTCTTACTTATAAAGTTTACTATAGATTTTATTAAAAACTTCCTTACCTTTTTATAATAGAGAATAGTAATAGTAGTTAAGCTTAGTATATTACTAGCTATCTATAAGTAGAAGCTTTATTATATATACTTTAAGTATATTAATTAAACTTTTATCTTTCTATAGCTTAAAATAAAACTTAGTTATCTTATAAAGCTTTATTATAAGTACTAGATTTTTATTATAGATATAAATACTATTTTCTATAACTAGAAATAAAGATTTATCTAAGGTTTTAATATTAAGTAAGCCCTTAATATAATTTAAATAAATAGTACTAAATAGTATTTTTATAATCTTTTTAAAGTAAAAAGCTTAGAATTAAAATCTATAATTACTATATAGATAGTATTACTATAAAATATAGTTATATCTAAGTTAATATTAAATAATTTAATATTAATATCCTTCCCTTATATAAAGATAATGATATCTATAAATATCTTAAATTTGATACTTATTAGAACTATACCTATATTCTAAATTACAGTTTAAAATATATTATAAGATCTATATATAAGATCTTTATATTAAAGCTTAGTAATTAGTATAACTTAGTTTATTAAATTAGTTAAAGCTAAAGTATTAATAATATTACTAAAATCTATTATAAAGTAAATAAAATCCTTATAGTTATAAATAGTTCTTAAGTATATATACTTATTAACTTTTATAGGTTTAGAGCTAAAGTTAAAGAGTATTATAAATTTAAAAATATTTAAATCTACTATAGTATTTATAGTAGTAAGATATAAGGATATAAATAAAAAAGTATAACTCTTTAAAAAATTAATATAGTAATTAACTATATATATAGTTTAATTAGGCTATAATATAATTACTTAAGTTAATATTATCTTTTAAATAATAAGCTTTACTATCTTTTTAAAAATAGTAAAAAAAACTTTAAAGTTATAGCTACTTAAATAAATAATAGTTTAATCCTTAAATAAAATAATAATATTATATAAGTCTAACTACTCTATACTAAAAAGGTAGTTAGTAGTAAACTAATTATTATTAATAACCTAAGCTACTTCTTCTTACTCTATTAAACCTAGTATACTATTAGCCTTCGTATTAAAGGTAAAGAAGGTAAACTTAGTAAATTTATTATTAAGAAAAGACTTTCTACTAATATCTTTAATACTCTATAACTTTCTAATAGTAAATTATAAAATAATCTTAATAGTATACTTAAACTTAGTAAAGTATAATTATATAATAAGTAATTAATTTATATTAGTATTAAGATAAAGCTTAGTATTTTTACTATTAAAACTACTATAAACCTTAGTATATAAGTATATAAAATTATTAAATATAGTAAAGTTAATAAGCTTAGAGAGTATTTCCTTAATAATATCTTTAATAATATAAATAATATACTCTTATACTATACTAACTAGATTATTAATTAAAATAAGTTTAAAGTAAAAGTAAGTTTAATTATCTTCTAAGTAGTAAAATAGAGTATAACCTAAAAGGAAGATAGCTTTATAATAGTTATATATTGTCTTAAAGCTTTTAATACTAGGAATACTATAATAGTTATTATATATAATAATATTATCTATAAAACTAGAATTACTATTAAAATTAAATTACTCTAAGTTACTATCTAACTAATTAGTAAAAATATAGTTAAATTCTAAATTAGAGCTATTAATAAGTACTATATTATTAACCTTATTATACCTAATATACTAACTATTATATAACTTATCTTTATTATAAAGTTTATAGTTATAACTATTAAACTTACTCTAATTATTACCTCTAAACTTTAAGTAATTATTATACTTATAATAATTATTATTATAGTTAATATTTAAATAATAGTAGTTATTTTAGTAATTAGTATAAATTAAAAGAAGCTTTAGAGAATTTACTATAGCTATAAATATCCTTAGTAAATATTAAGAGTATACTTTAGTACTTATTAATATACTTTATATAGTTTTTAAAAGAAGTAAACTTATTAAGTAGTTTAATATTCTATTAAAATATAATAAGTATTATACTCTAAATCTAATAAAGCTAACTATCCTAGTTATTATTATTAAAGGAGAGAAGCTTTATTATATATATTTAGTAAATCTTCTTTTAAAAGTAGTTATTTAAAGCTTTATAGTTCTTATAATACTCTAAGTATAATATATATTAAGTTATATTTATTTAAAGTAATAAATTAGTTAATAATAAATTACTCTTTTAAACTATTAATAATAGCCTTTATATTACTATTTAAAAAAACTTAGTAGTTTTTATAAATAAGCTCTATATATTAATAATAAAGATAAGATCTTTTAAAAGTCTATATAATAATAAATAGTATTTTATACTAGTAATTAGATAGTATATAATAGTTATTAAAAAAACTAAGTATAGCTTCTTTAAAATAATTAATATTTATATAGATAGTATTCTTACTAAAGAATACTAGATTAAAACTCTCTTTATTATTATATAAAAGGTTAAAAATATTTATCTACTTTTAAACCTTTAACTTATTATATACTATACTATATACTAGTAAGTTTATAAAAGGATAATTTAATTATTCTAGTTTAATATTAAATAGTAGATAGTAAGAAATATATATATAATTAATATACTTTATTACTTTTATAGCTTTATAGTTATAAAGAACTAGAGGTTAGTTATATAGATTAAAGTATTTATATAGAGTTAGGTAAAAAGAATAGTTTTATAATAATCTATAAAATATAGTAACTAGAGGAGGTCTAGGTAATATACTTTATAAGTTAAGATACTAAAGATATCTTAAAGGGTAGCTATAAAGTAGGTAAAATAATATTAGTAGTATATTTAGTAACTAAGGGTTTAGCTTCTATTAAGGTAATAGTTAAAGCTATTACTCTAATAGCTAGGAAAACTAAGTATTACTTAGAGATACTAATTATCTAAGTATTAGTAATTATTATATAGATAATAGTATAGCCTTTTAAGTATTTTAAATAAGTTATTAAAAGTACTTAGTATAATTCTATATAAGTAGGATCTAACTATCTTATAAACCTAAGGCTAGTAGTATTAAATTATATTAATAATAGAAATAGCTAAAATAATCTAATTTAATTAACTAGGTAAAATAGTTATATTCTACTAAGTAGTTAGGTTCTACTAAGTAATAATAGGATTCTACTAAACACTTATATAATATATAGTATACTTATATTATTAAGTAGTTAAAGTTAAATAATTAATTAGACTCTTTTAGTATATTCTAAATTAATAGCTAAGAAAGTAGAAGATTACTTTATTAGTATAGTAAGTACTTAAATATAACTTCCTAAAATAGTACTAATACTTCTAAAAAGTAGTTAAGTTAAATAAAATAATTTTATAATATATATTAAATATAGCTTATTTAAAGAAAAGCTTACTTTAAGTAAAGCAATAAAATAGTAGTATATTACTTAAAGTAATACTTTAAACTATAAACCTTGCTTTTTATAAAGTATTATTTATATTATATAGCTAATTTTCAATAGCTTAAATTCTCTTAGTTTATATATACTACTTTTATACTAAATATATATATTTATTCTTATTATTTATATTTAAAAGAAAATCTCTAGTAATCTAATTATTTCCCTTTAAAATTATAGTTTCTCTTAAAGTAAAATAGGTAAAAGTTAGATTACTCTTTACCTTTAAATCCTCTAATAAGTTTATTTCCCTCTAAAGCTTACTTAATTCTTAAGATATACTACTAAGTTTACTTAAATATTTAATACTAATAATATTCTTTAAAAGACTTATTTAAGTATAGTAGATATTAAAGAAGTTTATATTAATTTTTAACTAATAAGTATTATATATAAGTATATTTAAAACTAAGAAAGGAGTTTCTAGTAAGTTTATTTATATTAGTATTTAAAGAGCTTAATTAGAGAGTCTATTACCTACTAATAAAGGTTCTATTAAAAAGGTACTAAGTATTCTACCTAATATTATACTTATAATTAAATATAATCATAAGTAAACTTTTAAAAAATAAAATATAATTTAAAGTAAATATAAAGAAAAGGGATATAGAAGCTACTTAATTTACTTATATATATAGAATTATAATATCTATAATATTTATTATTAAGGTACTACCTTTACTTAACTATAAAGTTTAAAATATAATAATAATATAAAGTATATAATATTAAGCTATATAGTTAAGTACTAACTTTACTAATAACTACTTTATAAGAGAAAGGTAGTACTTAACTTTATAGTTATAAGTAAGTAACTTATATAAAAGTAGTTATTAAAATTAAAGCTAAAATTATTAAAGTACTACCTTTACTTAATAAGGTTAGTTATTAAATATAAATTAATATTAATAGGTATTAACTTTACTATCTATATTACTAACTACTATACTAACTTTAAATAGATAGGGTTAAGTAATTAATATACTAACTTTAATTAATTACTTAAATATATAAGTAAAGATAAAGAACTTCTAATATCTCTATAATATAAGAAGAGTAGCTACTAATTATAGTATATAAAGTAAGGTTTAACTATATTATATTTATATATATATTTTAGAAGGAAGGTAGTCTTATAGGAAGGTCTACTAAGGCTCTTTAGGGTAAGCTTAAAGAAGGTAGTCTATACACCTACTAACTAGTAAGTAGCTAATAGTTAGCTATTAGACCCTATAACTACCTATCTATATATAGATACGGCTACACCCTATAGGTGCCTATTATACTTAGTAGTAATAAGTTTAATAAGGTACTTATATAATAAAAAAGAATTTATATAAATAATTAATAAAATAGTTAAAAGTTTTAAATAGTTAGTAACTTTATAAAAAGTAGTTAAGATTATAATACTTATATTAAAGATATTTATTATTCTATAGATTTTAAAAGTTAGAATACTATAAGTTATATATTTATACTTTATAAAAGACTAGTAGATAATATTAGTAATAAGCTTTTATTTACTTTCTTTAATCTTAGTTTTATTAAATATAGTAATAATAAAGGTAATTTATAAACTAAGGTTATTATTATTAGTAAATAATTTATTTATAAACATTATTAATTTAATAAATTATAAATTAAGTAAAATAAAGTAAATTCCTTAGTTTAAATTATTAATTCACTATTATAGATATATATTAAACTTTTTATAGTTACTATTAAATAAGTTATAAGCTTAAGTAGTAATAAATAGATTAAATATAGCTTTAAGCTAGTAAATAAAAGTAAGATAAATATTATAAATCAATATTTTATTAAAAGTATTAATATTAATAAAAATAAGTTTTATTCTTTATCTTTTTAACTTAAAGTAGATATTATTTTTATCTTTTAATAGTAAATTATTATTAAAAGTAATAAAGTTATTAGTAGTAAAGGATTTATTTAGCTTATAGTTAAAACTTATCTCTTTAGCTTTTTTAAAAAATATTTTAAAAAAAGTTAAACTATTTAAAATGAAAGTATTATTTATTTATAAAATAATAATTATAAGATAATCTTTATTATATTAAAGTTTAATAATTAAAAAATATAAATTATATATAAAAATCTTTATTTCTAAAGTTTTAATATAATAGCTATAGTATATTATAAACTAATAAAAGTTAGACTTTATAATATTATATAATAGCTTTACTACTCTTATAATTATACTTTTTAAATATTTATATTAAATTTTAGTAGAAAGATAGGTTAAAATTATATATTTTAAGTTTAATTTAACTTATAAATATACTTATATAATATTCTTTAATTATAGTTATATATTATAGAAAAGTATTAAAGCTATTATATATATAATTAAAAAATATTAACTAAGTTATTAAATAGTTAAAAACTAAATTAAAATATATTCTTTTTAAATATTATTATTACTTTAAATTATAATATATAAATTCTTATATAGCTTTATATTTTTACTTTTAATCTTTTAAATAATTTAAGTTTTAAAAATATAAAAGCTATTATATTTAATAAAGTTATATAGTTTAAAAATAAAAATACTTTATTTAATAAGATTAATAATCTCCTTATTATCAAAAGCTTTAAAAGGGTTATTAAAAGTAAGAATAACTTACTTTATTAAAGCTTTAAAGTAAATTTATAGTTATTCTTCTTTTTTTAAATAAGAAAGGTTTTTATAAATACTAGCTTTAACTTATTTTTAGATTTAAAAAGTTATCTTTATTTATAAAGTTAGTTAATAAAGAGTAGAATAAACTTTAGTTTAGTTTAAATAAAATATTTTTAGAAGTATTTATAAGTTTAAAAATATTATTAAAATTAAGGTTAAAATTATAAAAATACTTTTAAATTTAAATAGATTAAAAAGTAATTAAACTATTTAATAAGTTAAAAGTAATATTATAGTTATTAATAGTAAAAAGTTTATATAGTTCGTATTATTCTTCCTTCTTTTATTAAATATAAATATTACTTTATAATAAAAGTAAGAAGATATTAGTAGTTAATAGTTTATTATAAGTATTTAATGTATCTTTTATCTTTTAGTTTATATTTTAAAGATAAAAACAGTGAAAATTAAACTATTAAAGTTAATTATATTATTTATAACTTTAAAATTTAATTAATAAATTACTTTATAAAAGTATATACTAGAAAGTTTAAGATATAGAATTTTAAAAATATATTAAAAAAGAGTATAATATTATTTTACTTTTTAATAAACTAATATATTTTAATAAAAATCTATTTATAAGTAATTTTTATTAGCTAAGTAATAGTTTAGAATTTAAAAAATATAGAATTTATACTTATATTATCCTAAATATAATTAAATAGTATTAAATATATATTAATTTATATAAAATAAAACTCTTTCTATATATTCTTTATTAAAAGTAATTAAAGAAAGTATTCTATTTAAAACAATATACTTATATTTATAATATATAAAATAGATAAACTAGTAAAGTAAAGTATATTAATAAAAGGCTTATAGTTAAAGTTATACTTATTTTTAAACTAAACTTAAAATATTTTAATATAAGTAAATATATTTAATAATAGTAATAAAAGTAAGAAATTACTTTTAAATTAGAAAAATCTACTATATAGCTAGTATTTACAAGTAAATATTATAAGTATAATATTAAAAGATATTTAAAATAATAGCATAGTTATTAAAATTTAGTTTTTATAAAAAATAAGTTTATAATAATATATTATTAGTTTTTAATAAAGGAAAAAACTTAGAGATAGCTTTATTTCTATATAATTAGAAAGGTTCTTTTACTATTATTATTAATATATTATACTATTTTATTTATAGTATTATAATAGAAGATTTTCAACTTTATTATATTTTAAATATAAAATAAAAGTAATATAAAAGTATTAATAATATAGAATATTATTATTTTAATTAAAGTTAATAGTAATATTATATTAATAAAAGATAATATATTATTTAATTTAAAGTAAATACTTATTTTATTTACTTTTATAGTATTTAAAAATAAAAAAAGTTATTTTTAATATAAAGTAAGAAAGTAGTTATTATTAGTAATAAAATAAACTATAGCTTAAGTATTTAATAGTATTCTTTAAAAGAATTTTTAAAAGTATAATCTTTCTAATATAAAAATAAATATTAAAACTATTTCTATTATTATAATTATTTTAAAAGTAAAATTTATATAGTATATAAATATTTAGTTTATAAGGTATAAAATATATATTTAATTAAAGTTATTAATAAGTTTATAATTTTATAAAAAATCTTTTATATCTAGTTTTTTAAAATTAATAAGAAATATAGTATAGTTAGTATTTATAACTTTTTATCTATTATCTTCTTATATTATATAAGAATATTATCGTTTAATAAAAGAATATTATATAGACTAATATCCTTCTTTATTATATATAATACATTTTTTTTAATATAATTTATTATATTAAAAGTTATTATTATAATTAATAAAATTATAGCTATTATAATTATTATAATTATTATAATTATTAAATATATTATAACTATAAAAGTTATTATAAAAATTACTTTTATTATAAAAGCTATTTTAATATATATTATAAAAGTTACTATTCCTTCCTAAGTATAAAGTTAAAAGACCTATAGATATTCTTTTTAAATAGTTTTATTTTATTATTTTAAATCTATAGCTTAATCTAGCCTTTACTAAACCTTTTCTTAAAGTTTTTAAATACTATCTTCTTTATTAGTAATAACTTTATACCTCTTTATAGCTTTACTATAAAGGATATATAAGTTTTAATAGTATTAGTATTTATATTATATACTTTTAATTTATTAATAAATAAACTAAGCTTTATTAATATAGATATAATATTTATAGTTTTAAATTTAAAAGCTTTTTTTTATAAAGGTATACTTAGTTATTAATTATTATTCTATAGCTAGTTATTAGTTTTATATATTTAAAACTATATATAGTAATAGATTATAGTTATCTTACTTAATTATTATTTTAGTTTTAATTAAAAGATTACTTTTAACTAATTTTATATAAGAAAGTTATAATAAGTATATATATTAAAGGTTACTAGATTATATAAGGGAAATAAATAAATTATAAATAAGAGATAAGGGATAAAAGATATATAATAAGGGTAATAGAATATATTAGTATATTCCTTAATCCTTATTATTCTTCTATCTAGCTTATTTTAAAAGGGAGAATACCCTTTTATTTATATTTATTTTCTAAACTAAATAAAATATTTAAGAATTATTTAATTAGTAATTATATACTAGTAATTAACTAATAATTAGCTAATAATTATATAATATAAAAACTTATTAAAGTAGGTTAAATAGGCTAGTATAGAAGAAGGAGAGTTAAGGTTTATATATAAACTTTAAAGACCTTCTATATAAAAGGTTCTAGAAACCTACTTATATAAGTAAATTATATAAGTATATATTATAAAGTTATATTATAGTATAAGCTATTAGTATACTATATATATAACTTATAGTTAAATAGCCTTTATAGTTAATAAGTTATTAATAAAAGTAGTTTTTATTTTATTATTATAAAATAGCCTTTTTTTTATTTTATTATTAAAGAATTTATTTTTATATAAGTATTATATATATTTATAAACCTTACTAAGAATAATATTATATAAGTATATTTACTTATATAATATCTTATAATATATTTTTAAAGAAAAGCTAGAATCTTTAAAGTAATAGTAGATTTTATTATTTTCTATTTTAATTAACTTAAAGCCTTAAGTTATATAGTAATAGTACTTTTATATAGTACTTTTATATAGTACTTAATAATATTAGATTAGCTTATTATTAGAGGTTACTAGATTATATAGGGGAATAAATAGGTTATAGATAAGAGATAAGGGATAAAAGATAAATAATAGGGTTAATAAAATATATTCGAATATTCCTTAGTACTTATTATTATTTCTTCTAGCTTATTCTAAGAGGGAGAATACCCTTTTATTTATATTTATTTTTTAAACTTAAATAGAATATTTAAAAATTATTTAATTAATAATTAAGTAGTATTTATTAGCTAATAATTAGCTAATAAAGAACCTTATCGAAATTAGTTAAATAGACTAGTGTGGAAGAAGGAGGGATATAGTATATATATATATATAAAGGTCTTTTATATAGAAGGTTCTAGAAACCCGCTTATATAAGTAGATTATATAAGTATATATTATAGGGTTATATAATAGTATAAGTTATTAGTATACTAAATATATAGCTTATAGCTAATTAGCCCTTATAATTAATTAGTTATTAATAAAAGAAGTTTTATTTATTATATAAGTAAAGGGTTTTTATTTTATTTTATTATTAAAGGAGATTTTTATTATATAAGTATTATATATATTTATAAATATTATTTAATATAGTATTATATAAGCTTATTTACTTATATAATATCTTATACTTCTAGCTTATAATACCTTTAGTTTTAATACTTATTAATTATACTAGTATAAACTAAGTATAGCTTAATACTATAGCTACTAGTATAGAATAATAACTTCTAGCTATAAATAAATTATAGAGAATTATAAAGTTACTATATCTTCTTTTACTATATTTTCTTTCAACATATCTTCTTTTATTATAGATTTTAACTTAATAAAAGATTTAAAATAAATATATAAAGTTTATAAAAGTTACTATTATTATACTTATAATTTATAAAAAACTAATCTTTTTTATTTAACTTAATTTTATTTATAGAAAAAATATAAATAATAGGTTATTATAGCTTATAAGCTTATAATAAAATATAGAAGTTAAAGTAAAAAGCTTTAATTAATATTAAAAAGTTATATAATATTATTATAAATTTAAATATTCTTTTAACTACTTATAAAGTATTATCTTATATAAGTTAATTATTATAAATTTAATATTAAAATATATAATAATATATATTTAATTTATCCCTTTTAAGTATAAGGTTAAAAGATCTATAGTTATTTTTTTTAATTAATTTTATTTAACTATTTTAAATCTATAGCCTAGTCTAATATCTAGGTTAGGAACTATTTCTATTTTAAAAAGAACCTCTTTTAAATATTAGTCCTTATATTCTTCTTCTACTTTAATAGTAGTATATTATTCTCTTACTTAACCTTAAGGTTTATAAAGTAGTTAATAATATTAGAATCTATAGTAAATTCTCTTAAGTAATTTATTAAAATACTAAGAATTTTTAATATAGAAAGGTTATCTTTAAGAACCCTTTTAAGAGCTCCTTCTATATAATTAAAGACTTATATATTAATCTTTATTCTATAGCTATTTATAAGCTATTAGTTCTATATATCTAGATAATAAATTATAATTACCTTACTTATTACCTTAACTTTAGCTAAAAGATTACTTTTAAATAGTCTTATATAAGAAGGTTATAGTAGTTACTTAGTTTAGTTAGATAGGTATATATTTATAGAGTAGAGCTAGAACCTTAGTTAGGGTAATAGTAGCTTTTATTATTACCTATTTTAATTAACTTATCCCTAAGTTATATAGTAATAATACTTTTATATAATACTTAATAATATTAAACTAAGTTACTTATAGCTTATAATAGCTTTAACTTTAATAGTACTAGTATAAATAAATTAGGTATAACTTAATACTATAACTATTAATATAGAATAATAACTTTTAATTATAGATAGGTTATAGAGAATTATAAAGTTATTATATCTTCTTTTACTATATCTTCTTTTACTATATTTTCTTTTACTATATCTTCTTTTATTATATTTTCTTTTATTATAGATTTTAGCTTAATAGAAGAACTAAAATAATATATAATCTATAATAAAAGAAGATATATTAAAAGAAGATATAGTAAAAGAAGATATAGTAAAAGAAGATATAGTAACTTTATAATTCTCTATAACCTATCTATAGTTAAAAGTTATTATTCTATATTAATAGCTATAGTATTAGGCTATACTTATTCACGCTAGTGCTATTAATAAGCTATTAGCTTTAATATAGACTAGTCTATTAAGGTTAAAGCTATTATAGGCTATAAGCTAGTCTAATACTGTTTAGTACTATATAAAAGTGCTATTACTATGTGACTTAGGGCTTTAAGTTAGCTAAAATAGGTAATAATAAAAGCTACTATTACCTTAACTAAGGTTCTAGCTCTACTTAAACACACACCTATTATAACCTTCTTATACTATATTATAAGACTACTTAAAAGTAATCTTTTAACCTATTATACTATTAAAGCTAAAATAACTATTAGGTAAGGTAACTATAATCTATTACTATATATAGTTCTAGATATATAGAACTAATAGCCTATAAATCGCTATAGAAATAGACTTTAGCTATAATAAGTAAGTTTTTACTTATATAAGGGATATACTTTTAAGGGTAAAGGAGTATAAAGATAATAAATCCTATATAATTAAATAGATTAGTATATTTATTACTACTTTAAAGAGCTTTAAGGATTATTCTAAATAAATAGATAAGCTTATTACTTTTAGAATAAGGATTATAACTAACTCTAGTAAAGGAGGAAGGAAGGTAGCTTATTATATACTATACTTCTTTAATAAGATTATATATCTATTTAGATAGATAAAACCTTATTATAGATTTAAAATAGTTAAATAAAATTAATTAAAATAAAATAACTATAGGTCTTTTAACCTTATACCTAGGAGGGGAACTTATTTATATTAATTTAAAAAACTTAATAAAATTTATAGTTTAAAATAATTTTAAAAAGAAATTTAATAATTTAAAATACTATAATAACTTAAAATATAAATATATTATTTATTTATAAATAGGTATTTAAAAAGAAAATAGAAATATAATAAAGAAGGAAAGAAATTATTATATTTAAAAAAGGTATTAAAAGTTAAAAAAGATAAAAATACTTAGTTTTTTAATACTAAAAACTAAAAGAATAAATATAATTATAATAAAAAAAATAATTATATACTTTAACTTAAAGTATTATAGATATATATTAAGATAATAATTTAAAACTTAAAAACTAATTATAATAAACTAAAAACTAATTAATTAATAGTTATTTTAACTTAATTAAATTTATTTAAAATATTATAACTTTTAACTAAAATATTATAAATTAAACTATAAATTATAAATATTGAATTATTAATTTAAACTATTATAAATTATTTAAAAAAAGTTAAAAATTTAAATAAAAGTATTAAAGAAGTTTTATAATATTTATATTAGTATATAATATAATAAAATTATTAAAATAGATAATAATGTAATTATTTTTATTATATTTAATATAAAAATTAAAGGAATAAGCTTAACTTATATATAAAAAATACTATTTATTTTATAAACTTATATAATATAATATTCTTAAAAGTTTTATAATTATATAAGAAGTACTTATATAATAAATACTAATTAAATAATAATTAATAAATTAATATATATTTTTCTACTTAGTTATTAAACTAGTTATCTTATATATTCTTAAGAAAAAGCTACTTTATTTATAGTTTTATTAAAGGTATTTTAGAATATTTAAGAATTATTTAATTAATAATTACACACTAGTAATTAGCTAATAATTAGCTAATAATTATATAATATTAAAACCTATAAAAGGTAGTTAAATAAGCTAGTATAGAGGAAGAAAGGTTAAGGTTTATATATAGACTTTAAAAACCTTTTTTATAAAAGGTTTTAAAAATATACTTATATAAGTAAATTATATAAGTATATATTATAAGCTTATATAATTGTATAAACTATTAATATATAAAATATATACTTTATAGTTATATAGCCTTTATAATTAATAAGTTATTAATAAAAAAAGTTTTATTTTCTTATATATATAAAAAACTTTATATTTTACTTTATTTAAAAGGTATTAGTATAAGTTTTATATATATATAAGTATTATAATTATATTACTTAATTAGTATATTAAAAAGAAGAGCTTATACTTAAAAGGTAGAAAGTTAAACTTTTACTATATACTTATAGATTAGTTATATAACTTTATAAAGAATTATAATATACTTACCTCTATTCCTATACTACTAATCTTTTATTAAATAATAAGTAAGCTTTAAAAAGTTATTTCCTTTAAAGTTAAATTAAACTTAAACTTTTACTATCTTCTAATTTAGTATAGTATACTAATATAATTAGCTATAATACTATAAAATAAAAGTATATATTAGAGTAAGAATTATTATTAATACTTACTAGTATAGTCTATATATAGACTAACTCTTTCTATCTAAAGTAAATCCTATTAATTACTAAATAGTATATTTTATACTTAATTAACTTTTTATTAATTTATTTAACTTCTTACTAATTTATATTTCCCCTATATAAGGTTTATAAAAAATAGAATATTTATACTTTATAATAGTACTTTTATAAATAAATAATACTTCCTTCTTTAAAACTTTAGATTAAACTAGATTATATTAAATTAAACTAACTATAATTAAAGAAAGAATTTACCTACTAATAAAGGAAATTACTTTAAAACTATCTAATCTAGGTATTTTATTATATATCCTTCCTTATAATAAATATTATATAATAATATAAAAGTAACAAAATTATTTATATAGTAGTATAATACTTCTCTTTTTTAATTACCTTTTATAAGTTTATAAAGTAGTTATAGTTCTTACTATAAATAAAACTACCTAAAAGTAAGGATCTTCTAATAATATACCCTTTAAATATTAATATCTACTTTAAAACTAATAATTTAAACTTAAACTTAAAAAGGTTTAAAGTTAGGTATAGTAATTTAAGATAGTTTTACTTTAATATAGTATTTAAAGGTTGTTATATTAGTCTAACCGTTTACTTTTACTAATAGTATATATTATTTTATAAATACTAATTAAATAAAGTAACTTTATTAATTTAAAGACTTATTTATTCTAATATTATTAAGATAACTACTTTATTAGAAGTAATTCTCTAAATAGTATCTTTACCTAAAACTCTATAAATACTAATACTTTTTAATTAATATATCTTTAAATATAAAGCCTTAACTTATTATTAGAAATAAATTATTT
Source organism: Diaporthe longicolla (assembly GCA_000800745.1). Classification (NCBI taxonomy): domain Eukaryota; kingdom Fungi; phylum Ascomycota; class Sordariomycetes; order Diaporthales; family Diaporthaceae; genus Diaporthe; species Diaporthe longicolla. The sequence goes on from JUJX01000325.1 coordinate 43,877, forward strand.
AAGAGCCTTATTTAGTATTACCTTTATTATTATATTAGTAGAATTATTATTACTATTAATCTACTTAATCTTATTAATCTCTTTTTACTTATATAATTAATAAAGTACTATTATATTAATTATTAAGTATTTCTCTTTAGTAGTATCTAACTTAATTAAATATTTATATAATAAATAAGAATTAATATAAATAATAAATAGGATTTATAAAAGTTCTAAATAGTTAATAACCTTATAGATTATAATAAATATTATAATATCTATATTAAATCCATTTACTATACTATAGATCTTTAAAGTAAGTATACTTTAAATAACTCTCTTATACTTAATAAAGAACTAATAAATAATATTTCTAATAACTTCTTAATAACTATTATTTATATTTAGCTCTTTTATAAAAAAAGCTATTATAAATTTAATTTATAAGTTAAAATTAGTATTATTAGTAAAGGAGTTATTTATAAAGACTATAAGTTTAATTTTTATAATATTTATTAATATAAACTAAATTCTATAGTTTATATTATTAACTTATTATTATAAATACTTATTTAATTTAATATAGTTTAAATATATTAAAATTTATATTTATACTATTATAAAAAGATTAAAAGCTATTTCTAATTAATAGACTATAGCTAAGTATACTTTATAAGCTTATTACTTAGTATATTTCTATATATAATTAAATATATTAATATCTATAGGTTTAATTTTTATACCTTAGCTTTTCTAGTATATATAGATATCTATTCCTTATTTAAGAATATAAAAGCTATTTAAGTTAAATATAGTATTCTTTTTAAGTTATATTTATAGCTTATACTTTAACTTCTACTCTTATACCTTTTTCTTTAAAAACTTAAAGAATTTAAAAATATTAAAGTTAAAAGTATTATTAACTTATATAGCTATTAAATTAAAATTATCCTTTTTATATATAAAGTTTATAATTATAAAATAAAGATTATATATAAAAATCTTTATCTAGAGATCTTTAATATAATATATTTACTATATTATAAACTAATAAACTTTAAATTTAATAATAATATATAATAGCTTAATAATTTATAAAATATTATAGAAGTAAATTAGCTTATATAATATTTAATTAAATAAAGTTTATAAATATATATAATACTTATATATAATAAAATCCCCTTTAAAATAAAATAAATAAAAAGCTTTTTATATATAATAAAATAAAAACTTCTTTTATTAATAACTTATTAATTATAAGGGGTATTTAGCTATAAGCTATATATTTAATATACTAATAACTTATACTATTATATAACCTTATAATATATATTTATTTAATCTACTTATATAAGTAGGTTTTTAGAATCTTTTATATAAGAGGTTTTTAAAGTCTATATATAAACCTTAACCCTCCTTCTTCTATACGAGCCTATTTAATCTATTTTAATAGGTTTCTATATTATATAATTATTAGCTAATTATTAGCTAATTACTAGTATGTGATTACTAATTAAATAATTTTAGAATATTCTAATAGCTTTAAAATAATTATTATAAATAAAAGCTTTCTTTCCTCTTTTTAAAGTAGTAAAAAGACTTAATAACTAAGCTAAATAATATATAAAAATACCCCTATTATCTTTTATCTCTTATCTCTTATCTATTATCTCCTTATCGATCTATATAACCTCCTAGATAATTCTTATAATAGTATTAAAAGAATACTTATACTATAGTTTAAATAATAGATATACTAAGATAATATATTTTAGTTTAAACTTTAATTAAAGATATACTTAAATAATATTATAAAGTTTTAAAATTATACTATAAAGTATAATTAGTATAACTATTAGTACTAGTAAAATATATTAGCTAGTATATTATATAGTTAAAGATTATATAAGAATACCTTTTTTCTTTTTATCTTTATATCTTTAAAGAATTATCTATAACTTTTTAAAAAGTTTAATATTCTTACCTTTAATCTTATAAACTATATAAATATTAAAGATATATATTCTACTATATTTCTTTTTATTAAATAGTTTAAAGATAAAAATACTAAATCTAATTAAATTAATAATCTTTATATTATTAGATTCTTTAAAAGGGTTACCTAAAGTATAGATTACTTTATTATATTAAAGCTTTAATATAAATATATAGTTTTTCTTTTTCTTCTTTATTATAAAATATACTATTAAAGTAAATGGAGTATAATATATTACTAGCTTTAATTTATTCTTTATACTTCTTATCTATCTATATTAGTATAGCTATAGTACTATTATTATTACTAGTTTAGCTAGACTATTAATCTTTATTAATAATAGTATAAACTATATTATTAATTCTAATAAAGTTCTATTATTTCTACTATCTTCCTTATTTAAAAGCTTATATTAGTACTCTTATACTTATATAAAGTAGAATATAATAAGTTTATTTTTAAAATTAAGTATAATATTATATTTATTAATAGTAATTAACTTATATAAACTTTACTAATCTTTCTTCTCTCTTTATATATATATTACTTTAAAGAGAAAGAGTAAGAATATTTATAATATATAGGCTATTCTATATATATTTAAAATATTATTTACTTTATACTATACTATAAGTATTTATAGTACTTTTATTACTTTTTAAATAGGTACTATTTATACTAAGATTAAAAGTATTAATAGTAATTCCTATATAATCTAAAGATATACTTTAAAAATAAATAGTATAGAAACTAGTTAACTAGATTTTATAGTATTATTAATAACCTTAAAAGCTATCTATAATATTACTTTTTTATTAAAATTATTTCTAAGCTTAATATATAAGATTTTAAATATATATTAAAGTAAAGTATAATATTATTTAACTTTATTAATTAACTAATATACTTTTATAAGTATTTATTTATAAGTAATTCTTATTATTTATATAGTATTTTTAAGTTTTATAAATATAAAGTTAATTCTTATATTATAAACTAAATAGTTTAGTAGTTCTAAATATATATTAATCTATACTATCTATAGAGCTTCTTATATATCTTTTATAAATAGAGAAGATAGGAAATATCTACTTTAAAAAAAGGTTATTAAATTAATAATATATAAAATAAAATATATAATTAAATATATAATATTAATAATAACTTTATAGTTAATATTATAGTTATTCTATAAGTTAAACTTAAACTTTTTAAAAATAGAATTATAAAGTTAATAATAATAATAGAACTTAAAGATTACTTTTAAAGTAGAAGGTTTAATAAAGTAACTAGTATTAAAGAGAAGATAAAAGAGTTAATTAATAAAAGTATATTTAAACTATTAGTAAAGCTATTATAGTTTAGCTATTATAGAGAATATTTAGTATTAACTTTATATATCTTCTACTATAAACTATAGATATCCCTATTTTTGAATAACTAGGAATATTAATTTAAAACTATCTTTTTTAGTATATACTACTTTATTAGTAGTATTTTAAAAGAAGAAATCTAATACTATTATATTTTAAATATAAAATAGAAAAGAGGTTAATAATTTTATAATATAAAGTATTATTTTATTAACTAGTATTTAAATAGTTATTATATTAATAAAAAAGAATTTAAACTTTAAGCTAAACTTAATAAATACTTCTATATTATAAAATATATCTAATATTATAAATAGGTTTATATTTTATAAAGTAAGGAATTAGTTATAGTTATTAGTAAAGTATTTAACTACTTTTATATTTAAAATAATTCTTTAAAATCTCTAGTAAAAATAATAGCTATTAAGTATAAAAGCTTATACTAAGCTTATACTTATTTCTATAGTTCTTTTAAAGAAAGGATTAATAAAATAAAGAAATACTTAATCTATTAAAAATATTATATTCTTATAGTTAAAAACTTAATCTTATAAGAATTAAATATTCTTATTATTTTAAAACTTAATTAAATCTTTATTATTATTATTATCTACTTTATTAATATAAAAACCTTCTATATTAATAATAAAAGCTACAAAGTTAATATCTAAAAAGTATTTATCTTTATTTTATTAAACTATAAAGTATTAATTATATATATATTAGTACTTTTTAACTATATACTTAGTTAGCTAATAGCTCTTTCTATTATAGATAAAATAGTACTTATTTTAAAAACTATTACTATTTAAATAGTTACTATAGCTATTTAACTAGTTTCTATAACTATTACTATAGTTATTATATTTACTGTAACTAGAGAAGTATATACTATAGTTATTTAATTTACTATTAAAGCTATTACTATAGAAGTTACTATTATTATAAAAGCTATCTTAGCTTTAATTATTACTAAACCTATAGTTACTATAACTACTATAGTACTTATAGTCTAAAAAGTATTAGTTATTATCTTTATACTCCTTATTATAGCTAACTTTATCTATATAAAAAGCTTAGTATTTAATTAGTTATTAACTTTTATAATCTTAGATTAAAGTATATAGACTAAAATAAAGCTACTTAGTTAATTATAGTAGGTTAAATAAAGCTATAGTAAACTTTAGTATACCTTTAATTATATATAGTATATTATTTTAAATAAGCTAATTACTATAAGTTTAATATTTAAAAGCTTAATAATAAATAAATAACTTATTAATTAATAGTTAAAAGACTTATATATAGTTTTTATTAAAGTATTTTTATTAAAGTTTAATAAATATTAATATAATCTAGTCTATATAGTAGT
>JUJX01000326.1:0-10918 GCA_000800745.1 Diaporthe longicolla
TTCTTCCTTAGGCAGACCTACTCGTAAAATCCACATAATTTGGTGCAAACTTCGAGCCCTTGTGCCGTGAAGCCCAAGTGACGTCTCAGTTCGCAACTCTTTCGAAGCTCGCTTCCCTGTTGTCGTCTATGTTCCATATGGACGTCCCGATGCACTATATCATTCTATTATTAAAGACTTTAAATGCGTTGCTATAACTTCTCTAAGGGTATCTGTTATGAATCTAAGTAGGGCATATCGAATAGAGTAAGTTAACTAGTTTTTAGACTATAAATAGTAAGCGTGGGAGGACTACTTATATATAAAATTTAACTATATAATAGTAGAGTCTTATACTTATAATATACTTTTTAGATAATTAGCTAAATATTTAAATAAAGTATTATAGGTTTATTATTATAATATTAAAAATAATAGGTTATTTTAAGCTTTAAATAGGAATAATAAAGCTTTTAAATAATAATAAATAAAATAATAGTTATTTACTATATACTTTTAAATATTTAATAATAATATAAAAGTTATTAATATATTATTAATAACGTTTATAAGTTAAAAATAAAGTAGGTAACTTTATTTTTTTTATATACCTTTTACTAATTTTAAAAGAATTTTTAATACTCTATATATTATATATATATAATATTATATAACCTAAGTATTTATAAAGCTACCTTAGCTTTTAATAAAGTATTTTTTATACTTTTTTCTAAGTATTAAAAACGTTTATTAAATATTATAGTTTAATATATTAAATAAAGTAAGTTTATTAAAAAGATTACTTAGTTAGGTAAATTATATTCTTTATACTTTATTAAAAAGTAAATTAAGTAAGCTTATTTTAATAAATAAATAAATTACTTACTATTTATTATTAAAGAGAAAGAGAATAATAATAAAAATATTACTATTAATATTTACTATATTATCCTTTATATAGCTTATATTTATTCTATACTTACTAAATATAGTTTTAATATTTATATAATTAACTAAACTTTAACTATTTAAAGTATTATATTAAATATATTAAAAGGTATAGTTACTAGCTTTACTTTATTTATATTATTTTTATAGTAATTAAGTTTATTAAACTTAAGCTAATTAATATTAATAAAAAGGTATACTCTTTTATTTATATTTAAAATACTTAATATACTAATATATATATTTTAAAGTTTTATTTTAAACTTATAAAACTATTTATTTACTATTTACTTTATTAGCTTCTTTATTTACTAAGCTTAAGCTAAGTATTATTAACTTTTTTAAACTAAATAAAAATAAGAATAAGTTTAAAGATAATAATAAAAAAGAGTTTAAAAATAATAATAATATAATTACCTTATATATTAAGTATAAAAAGGTATTTAAAAAAAGTTTTTATACTTTTATTAATTTATTATTTAAATAGTTTTTTTAAAGTAGTTTAGTAATATAATATATTTAGTTTTTAAATAGTTTAAAAAGCTTTACTTTATATAAATAGAAAGTTTATTCTTTTTATACTTATTTAAATATCTTTACTATATTATATAAGTTTAATATATATTTAAAATATTTAAATTATATTATTAAAAGTACTTTTATTATTTTATTTATAAGTATAAGTTTAATAAAAAATATTTTATTTAGAATAAGCTTTTAATATACTTTTATTTAAACTATATATTATATATATTTATATAATAAAGCTTTATAATTACTTTTTTATATTTAATAACTATTAATTAAATTATTTACTTATTATATATTTAATAATTATTATATACTTTTAATATTAATTACTAAGTTATTAAATAAATATTTTAATATTATAAACTTTTTATATATATATATTATATTTAGAAATTCTACTTTTATAATTAATATAATAATAATATTTTATTAAATAACTTTTTAATAAATTAAACTTCTATAAAATATTATAATATATTTATAAAATAAGTATTTTATTTCTTTATTATTTATAAATAAAATATTAGTATAAAATAAGAGAGTGTGTGTGTAGGTTAGGGGCTTTACTAGTTATTTAGTTATTTATTATAGCTTATTTACTTATATACTTTAAAAACTAAACCGTCCCTCTATAATCCCTTTAAACCTTCCTTTTTATATTAAAAATAGTATTAAGTTATTTTAAATTAATATATTAAAAATAGTTACTTTATTTCTATTTCCTCTCTTATAATATAAAATATTAATACTTTTAATACTTTACTTTTATATTATATAGCTAAAGTATATATAATATATAAGTATATAATATATTAATCTACTACTTTTAAATACTTTAACTTTAAATTAAATAAATAAAGTAAAAGTTAAATAATAGAAAATACTATATTTATTTAAATTATAATAAAAGTATATAAGATTAAACCTATATACTTTTAATATACTTTAAGTTACTCTTTTATTACTTTACTATTATATTTTTAAAAAGAATATTTAAAAGTAAGATACTTAAATATATACTTTCTATAATATTAAAGTATTTAATAATTTTTTTAATATATAAATTATAAATTAAATAAAGTTTTTTAATTATTTAATTTTATATAATATATACTTTTAAATACTATTTAATTATTACTTTAAGTTTAATTTTATATATTTTATTTAACTTATTAATTACTTTTTAAACTTTTAACTTATAGTTTTAATAATATAAAACTAAATAGTTATTAATAAAAAAATATAATAATAACTATCTTCTACTTATTTTAAAAAAGATATACTTCTTCTTTATTTAATTATAATCTAAACTTTTAAAATATTAATATAGACTTTTTATATTATAAAAATAAAGTATTTTTTAAATTATATATTATATTATAAAGTTTAATATACTTTTTAAACTCTTTAAATTTATTTAAAAGCTTATAATATATAAATATATTATTTAATTAAATATAGAGTAATATATTAATTATATTAAATTATTAAATATTAAAGTTAAATTAAATAATAAAAATTATAGTTATTTAAAAAGATTTTATAATAAATATAGCTATATATATACTTTAAAATATACTAATTAATTATATATTATTATATATATATATATATTATTAGTATAAGTCTTATATATATATAAAGGTTATAGTTATATTAGTTAATTAGTATATTAAAAGGAAGAGCCTATACTTAAAAGGTAGAAGGCTAGACCTTTACTATATACCTATAGATTAGTTATATAACCTTATAAGTAATTATATTATACTTACCTTTATTCTTATACTAGTAGTCTTTTATTAAATAATAGGTAAGCTTTAAAAGTTATTTCCTTTAAAGTTAAGTTAAATTTAAACCTTTACTATTTTCTAATTTAATATAATATACTAACTTAATTAACTATAGTACTATAAAATAAAAGTATATATTAGAGTAAGAATTATTATTAGTATCTATTAATATAGTTTATATATAAGCTAATTCTTTTTATTTAAAGTAAATTCTATTAAATATTAAATAGTATATTTTATATATAATTAACCTTTTATTAATTTATATTTCTTTTATATAAGGTTTATAATAAATATAATACTTATACTTTATAATAGTACTATTATAGGTAAGTAATAATCCTTTTTTTAAGATTTTAGATTAGATTAGATTAAATTAGATTAAATTAACTATAGTTAAGGAAAAGATTTAACTATTAGTATAAGATTACTTTAAAATTATCTAATTTAAGAATTTTATTATATATCTTCTTTATAGTAGGTATTATATAATAGTATAAAAGTATTAAAGTTATTTATATAGTAGTATAGTATTCTTCTCTCTTAGTTACCTTTTATAAGTTTATAAAAGTAGTTATAGTTTCTACTATAGGTAAAACTATTTAAGAGTAAGGGTCTTTTAATAATATACCCTTTAAATACTAGTATTTACTTTAGAACTAATAATATAAACCTAAGTTTAAAAAGGTTTAGAGTTAAGTATAGTAGCTTAAGATAGTTCTATTTTAATATAGTATTTAAAGGTTATTATATTAGTTTAACTTTTTTTACTTTTATTAATAGTATATACTATTTTATAAATACTAATTAAATAAAGTAACTTTATTAACTTAAAGGTTTATTAATTCTAATATTATTAAAGTAACTACTTTATTAAAAGTAATTCTTTAAGTAATATCTATACTTAAAACTCTATAAGTACTAATACCTTTTAGTTAATATATCCTTAAATATAAAGCTTTAATTTATTATTAGAAATAAGTTATTTAAAGGTTTTATTTAATATTATATTTATTATTATATTAATAAGATTATTATTACTATTAATTTATCTAATCTTATTAATCTCTCTTTATTTATATAATTAATAAAGTACTATTATATTAATTATTAAGTATTTCTCTTTAGTAGTACCTAACTTAACTAAATATTTATATAATAAATAGGAATTAGTATAAATAATAAGTAGGATTTATAGAAGTTCTAAATAGTTAGTAACCTTATAGATTATAGTAGATATTATAATACTTATATTAAATCTATTAACTATACTATAAATCTTTAAAGTAAATATATTTTAAATAACTTTTTTATATTTAGTAAAAGACTAGTAAATAATATTTCTAATAGCTTCTTAATAAGTATTATCTATATTTAACTTCTTTATAAGAAAAGTTATTATAAATTTAATTTATAAGCTAAGGTTAGTATTATTAGTAAAGGAGTTATTTATAAAAACTATAAGCTTAGCTTTTATAATATCTATTAGTATAAATTAAATTCTATAGTTTATATTATTAATTTATTATTATAAATACTTATTTAACTTAATATAGTTTAAATCTATTAGACTTTATATCTATATTATTATAGAGAGGTTAAAAGCTATTCTTAGTTAATAAACTATAGTTAAATATATTCTATAAGCTTATTATTTAATATATTTCTATATATAATTAAATATATTAATATTTATAAATTTAATCTTTATACTTTAACTCTTCTAATATATATAAATATTTATTCTTTACTTAAGAATATAAGAGTTATTAAAGTTAAATATAGTATTTTCCTTAAGTTATATTTATAGTTTATACTTTAGCTTTTATTTTTATATTTTCTTTTTTAAAAACTTAAAGAACTAAGAAATATTAAGATTAAAAGTATTATTAACTTATATAACTATTAAATTAAAATTATCCTTTTTATATATAAAATCTATAATTATAAAGTAAGGATTATATATAAAAGTCTTTATTTAAAGATCTTTAATATAATATATTTAGTATATTATAAACTAATAAACTTTAGATTTAGTAATATTATAAAGTAGCTTAATAATCTTTATAATAGTATTAGAAGAGTATTTATATTATAGTTTAAATAATAAATATATTAAAATAATATACTTTAGTTTAAACTTTAATTAAAAGTATATTTAAATAATATTATAGAGTTTTAGGGTTATACTATAAAGTATAATTAATATAACTATTAATATTAGTAAAAGATATTAGCTAGTATATTATATAGTTAAAGATTATATAAAAATACCCTTCTTTTCTTTATTTTTATATTTTTAAAGAATTATTTATAACTTTTTAAAAAGCTTAATATTCTTATCTTTAATCTTATAAACTATATAAGTATTAAAGATATATATTATATTATATTTCTTCTTATTAAATAGTTTAAAGATAAAAATACTAAATTTAATTAAATTAGTAATCTTTAAATTATTAGATTCCTTAAAAGAGTTACCTAAAGTATAGATTACTCTATTATATTGAAGCTTTAATATAAGTATAAAATTCTTTTTTTTCTTTTTTATTATAAAACTTATTATTAAAATAGATAAAGTATAGTATATTACTATTTTTAGCTTATTCTTTATATCTTTTAGCTATTTATATTAGTATAGTTATAGTATTATTATTATTATTAGCTTAGCTAAACTATTAATTTTTACTAATAATAGTATAAACTATATTATTAGTTTTAGTAAAGTTTTATTATTTCTATTATTTTCTTTATTTAAAAGTTTATAATAATACTCTTATATTTATATAAAATAGAATATAATAGATTTATTTTTAAAATTAAGTATAATATTATATTTATTAATAGTAATTAACTTATATAGACTTTATTAACCTTCCTTCTCTTTCTATATATATATATATTACTTTAAAAAGAAAGAGTAAGAATATTTATAATATTTAAATTATTTTATATATTTAAAATATTATTTATCTTATACTATACTATAAGTATCTATAATATTTTTATTATTTTTTAAATAACTACTATTTATATTAAGATTAAAGATATTAGTAATAATTTTTATATAATCTAAAAATATATTTTAAATATAAATAATATAAAAACTAGTTTATTAGATTTTATAGTATTATTAATAACTTTAAAAGTTATTTATAGTATTACTTTCTTATTAAAAGTATTTTTAAACTTAATATATAAAATTTTAAATATATATTAAAATAAAGTATAATACTATTTAATTTTACTAACTAATTAATATATTTCTATAAATATTTATTTATAAGTAATTTCTATAATTTATATAATACTTTTAAATTTTATAAATATAAAGTTAGTTTTTATATTATAGATTAAATAGTCTAATAATTTTAAATATATATTAACTTATACTATTTATAAAGCTTCCTATATATTCTTTATAAATAAAGAAAATAGAAAATATTTACTTTAAAAAAAGGTTATTAAATTAATAATATATAAAATAAGTAGTAAAATTAGATATATAATATTAATAATAACTTTATAATTAAAATTCTAGTTATTTTATAAATTAAACTTAAACCTTTTAAAAATAAAATTATAAAGTTAATAATAATAATAGAACTTAAAGATTACTTTTAAAATAAAAAGTTTAATAAAGTAATTAATATTAAAAAGAAGATAAAAGAGTAAATTAATAAAAAGATATTTAAACTATTAATAAACTTATTATAGTTTAGTTATTATAAAGAATATTTAGTATTAGCTTTATATATCTTTTATTATAAATTATAAATATTCTTATTTTTAAATAACTAGGAATATTAGCTTAAAACTATCTTTTTTAATATATATTACTTTATTAATAATATTTTAAAAGAAGATATTTAATATTATTATATTTTAAATATAGAATAGAAAAGAAGTTACTATCTTTATAATATAGAATACTATTTTATTAACTAATATTTAAATAGTTATTATATTAATAGAGAAGATATTAGGTTTTAAACTAAACTTAATAAATACTTTTATATTATAAGATATATTTAATATTATAAATAGGTTTATATTCTATAAAATAAGGAATTAGTTATAGTTATTAGTAAAGTATTTAGCTATTCTTATATCTAAAATAATTTCTTAAAATCTCTAATAGGAATAGTAGCTATTAAATATAAAAACTTATACTAGGCTTATACTTATTCTTATAGTTCCTTTAAAGAAAGAATTAATAAAGTAAAGGAATACTTAATTTATTAGAAATATAGTATTCTTATAGTTAAAAGCTTAATTTTATAAAAACTAAATATTTTTATTATTTTAAAGATTAATTAAATCTTTATTATTATTATTATCTATCTTATTAATATAAAAGCTTTTTATATTAATAATAAAAGCTATAAAGTTAGTATTTAAAAAGTATTTATCTTTATCTTACTAAACTATAAAGTATTAATTATATATATATTAATACTCCTTAGCTATATATTTAATAAACTAATAGCCTTTTCTATTATAAATAAAATAGTATTTATTTTAAAAACTATTACTACTTAGGTAATTACTATAACTATTTAACTAGTTTTTATAGCTATTATTATAGTTATTATATCTACTATAATTAAAGAAATATATACTATAGTTATTTAACTTACTATTAAAGCTATTATTATAAAAATTACTATTATTATAAAAGCTACCTTAGTTTTAATTATTACTAAACTTATAGTTACTATAGTTACTATAATATTTATAGTCTAAAAAGTATTAGTTATTATTTTTATACTTTTTATTATAGCTAACTTTATTTATATAAAAAGCTTAATATTTAGTTAGCTATTAACTTTTATAAGTTTAAATTAAAGTATATAGATTAAAATAAAACTATTTAGTTAATTATAGTAGATTAAATAAAGTTATAGTAAACTCTAGTATACTTATAATTATATATAGTATATTATTTTATATAAGCTAATTACTATAAGTTTAATATTTAAAAGTTTAATAGTAAATAGATAACTTATTAATTAATAGTTAAAGGATTTATATATAGTTTTTATTAAAATACTTTTATTAAAACTTAATAAATATTAGTATAATTTAGTCTATATAATAGTTTTAGTAATTTATATAATTATTAAAGTAAGTTTTAATCTTTAAATATATTATTTAAAATAAGTTATCTTACTTAATATACTATATATAATAAGTCTTTACTCTTTTCTTTAAAATATAAAAGAATACTATTTTAAATTAATATAAGCTAATACTTATATTTTTATAAATAGTAAAGAATAACCTTATTTTATTATTAAGTATATTATATAAATTATTAATATATATATCTTTATCTTTATAGTACTTATTAAAGTTTATAATTATTTATATATTAATTATTAAGTTCTTTATCTCTACTAATAAAAGTATAGAGTATATATTATACTTCTTAAGTTATTTAATAAGTTACTTAAGGTTAATAGAGTTCTTAAAAGTACCTTTACTATTATTAAGTAGAGTAAAAAGTTTATTATTAAAGGGATTAGGTAGTTTAATAGTACTTTCTTTCTCCTTAATACTACTATTAGTTAAGAGATTAATAGGTTAATTTATAATACTCTTCTTTAAAGGCTCTTTATAAGATCTATAAATTATCTTACTATAGTAAAGTTTATTTTTATTTTAAAAGAATAGTATTACTCTATTAAATTCTTTAAAAAATAAATAAATAGTAAGTATATTTATAAATATAGTTATATATAAGAGATTATAAGTTTTAATATAGATTTACTTTACTTATAGTATTTTTTTAAATTCCTTTAAAATATCCTTATTAATACTTTAAAATATCTCTATAGTCTATCTTTAAAAGTCTTTAAAATACTTATAATAAACTTTATTAAAGTCTATTTTAAAGTATATTTTAGTATAAAATATAACCTATATAAAGAGGTAAGTTATATTAGTATTTTTTATTAAAAGTATATTACTTTATAGGTTAAGATTATAAGATTTAACTTAATTATAAATAAAGTATAAACTATTATAAATTAACTTATAGGAGAGTATTATAATTAATAATTAATTTAAAAGCTATACTTTTATAGGTAATTAAAGTAAATAGGTTAATAAAAGGTAGTATAAAGGGATTTAAAAGTAAATTTAGCTATATTAGTATTATTAGTACTATAGTTATATTATTAATATAGGTATTATTAAAAGTAAGAGTAGAGGAGAATAAAGTAAAAAAGAGTATTATTATAGTTATAGTTTATAGTTATAGTTATAGTAATAGTTAGTTTAGTTTTAATAAACTAATTAAATTTTATTAAATAGTATAATAGTTATTATAATATATCTAAGTATTTATTTTAGTATTAAAGTTAGGTAAATTAAAGGGTTTAATAAAGTTAAATATATTATTTATTATTATACTACTAGTTTTTAAAAATAAAGTTATAGTTTATTATTTATCTTAAATATTATTTTAAATATAGAAGAAGCTTATTAATAAGAGAATACTATATATTTTAAGTTTTATAAATAACTATAGTATTCTATAAAGTACTTATTAGAAGTATAGGAGGAGGGATTAGTAATAAGAAGTTCTATTTTTATTTTAAGTCTAAGTAGACTTAGTAGTTCTTTAAAGTATAATAGATACTTATATAATTCTAATATAAGAACTCTATTAATATATATCTAGCTATATTATTATTATATAATTTATTATAGTATTACTACTATAATAAATTTAGTAGAACTTATAATATTAGTATAGTTACTTTACCTAAAGACTTATAAAGAATTAAGCTATTAAAGTAGTTATCTATCTCTTTATACCTTACTATCTATACTTACTACTTAAAGTAAATACTAATTAGTATTAGTATAGGTCTTATATATATATAAGGGTTGTGGTTATATTAGTTTTATATTAGGAGGAAGAGTTTATATTTAGAAGGTAGAAGGCTAAACCTCCGCTATATACCTATAGGTTAGTCACGTAACCCTATAAGTAATTATATTACGCTTACCCCTATTCGTACACTACTTAAGTTTTCTTTAATAAATTATAATTATATAAAGTATTATTATTTTAAAATAAATATAAAATATATTATAATACTTATTTTATTTAAAAGAAATTTTTAAAGATTTAAATAAAAAGAAAGTAAGTTATATTTAATAAAAACTAAGTTTTAATAATATTTAAATTATATAAAAACTATACTTTTTTATTATCTTATATTTAAATATATAATTTAACTTTATATATTATACTTTTAATTTTTTAAAATAAGCTTTTAAAATAATATTTATATAAAATCTTTTAATAATAATAATATTAGTAAATATAAGATTTATAGTTTATAAACTTATTTCTATAATTAATATATTATAAAGTATTTAAGTATTTTTTTTATAATTAGGAATAATATAATTTTTATTTTAATTAATTTATTTAATTTAATTATTTAAAATATATTAAGTTTAAATAAATTATATTTATTAATTAAATATAAAATTCTATAGTTATTTAATAATATATTTATAAAAAGTTAATATAATATTTTATAAACTAATAAAAGAATTTTAAGTTATTTAAAAATATTAATTATTTAAAAAAAAGTACTTAGTTTTTTTAAATAAGTATTTTTAAATTATCTTTTTCTACTTTTATTTTA
>JUJX01000326.1:10996-40583 GCA_000800745.1 Diaporthe longicolla
AATAAGTATTTTTAAATTATCTTTTTCTACTTTTATTTTATATATTATTAATAGAATTTAAATACTTAACTTTAATCTACTTTATTTTTATAAACTAAGTTTAAAACTTAATTTATTTATTAAATTATAAATATTAATATATTTTATTTAATTTAAAAAGTATTAAAGTATTATAGTTAAATTTATATATAATAAATAAAGATTTTTTAATAACTTACTTTAAAATTATATATTTTTTTAACTTTTAAATATAAATATTTAATTTATTTCTCTTATATAAATATTAGTATTATAACTTATTTTTACTTATTTATAAAGCTTTATATTATTTTAATAAGTTTTCTTTAAATATTATAAATATAGTAGATTTTTCAAAATAGCTTACTTTTTAATATCTAACTACTTTAAATTACTTTCTAAGTTTAAATAATATAAGTAAGGGTTTTTTTAACTTATTATTTCTTATTAACTTTTATAAACCTTAGCTTATTTAATTTAAAACTATTTAAATATTTATAATAATAAGAAAAGTTTTATTAATAAATATATTATTTACTTTAATAAATTAAAATACTTAAACTTTTTTAAAAGTATATAGTTATTAAATATACTATTTAAAAAAGTTAATTTCTCTTACTTTTATTATTATTAAAGTTATTTAATATTCTTTAATTACTATAGTTTTTATACTTACTTTTAAAAATATAAAGATATTTTTAAATATTTTAATAAATACTTTGAATTTAAAAAGCTTAGTTAAACTAAGTATTTTTATTTAAATAAATATAAGTAAATAATTATTAACTATCTAGTTTACTTAATTCTATATTATTTATTAATAGTTTAATAAAACTATAAAGAGTATAAAACGTTTTATTTACTAATAATAATATTCTTTAAATTCTTTTTAAATTATTTTAATATTTAATTCCTTTAATTTAATTAGTTTTAAACTATATATTATTAGTAAAATAAAAGAGTTCCTTTATTTATAAGTTATTTATAATAGGTTAATTTAACTATTTACCTTTTTTTTAAATAGGCTTTTAAATATAAGGAATTTTAAAAGATTAATTAAATTAGTTATTAAAGTAAAGGAATTAAAGTTAATAAAAGATTAAATTTATTTAAAATAATAATAGAATTTAAACTAAAGATATTATAATAGGAAGCTTCTTTAATTATATAAAAGTATTATTTTAGTAAGAATATAATTAGAGCTTTTAAAAGATATTATAAAAGGAATAAGGTACTTTATTTAAGTTAATAAATATTTAAATAATAAAAAAACTTACTTAAATATATATATTTTAAAAGATTCTAGTTAGAGTTAAGCTTATAATTATTATAAATCTAAGTAAAGTATATTAAATAAAGTAAGTTAACTAGTTTTTAAACTATAAATAGTAAGCGTAGGAGGACTACTTATATATATAATCTAACTGTATAATAGTAGAGTCCTGTGCTTATGACAGTATCGGCGAGGAATTGTTAGGAAGTCCTCTTGGTAAGGGAATTTCTCTAAGAAGAAGAGCTCTAAGTTCTCTTTCTGTGCAGCCATTGGCATTCGTTCCATCATCCTTACGATGGCCTGTGCAAAAGTCCCGTCTTCTAGGGTGCGCTGCTGCCATTCATATGCATTCTTGTATTTTTCATAGCCTCGGCGTAGGGCTACCACTTCAGATGTCTGCTCGCGTGAATCGAAAATGCGTAGAGCATCCAGATGTCTCCGCCTCCACACTTGTATATCCCAAGAGTCCCAAGAGCGCAGGAGGCGCTTTCTCTGCTTCCAGAGGGGAACGAAATGGGCCGCGAGTGAGGACTCCCTGCCATCCAAAATAGCATTTTGAGACTTGACAGTATACTGTAATGCCCCCCTGATGTCTTCACGGAGATAAGTGACTGCCGAGGACAGGAACGTGGAGTCTGAAAGTAATGCAGGACTGAGGGGGCATAGGCCGATGTGAAGGTCACGGATGCCTTTCGAGATGGCGGGGTGGCGCGAAATCTCCTGGGCCCTGGCAAGTGCCTCTGGCGTCAAGCAAACGTTGAGGATGTCGAGTAAGAGATGGGAACTTGTGTCGCGGAAACGACGGCAAGAGAGGCGAACGTTACCGATATTGGTACCGCCTTTCGCATGCTTGAAAATACTCATCAAGAGCTCGTCAGGAAGGTCGGTAATTTCGACCGGAGGTGCGCTCATGGAACTTTGTGTCTCGTCAGTTTCCTCCTTGGCTGAGAGGCCGGCGAGGGGAAGAAGAATGACGTTGGAGGCTGCCAGCATGGATGACTCCGCCTGATCGGATTGAGCCATGCTGCTGGGTGTCAATTGGCAGGTAGTTACCCCAACTTGATCTAAGTCGGGCACTGCACATCTGGCCCACCCCCCCATCTAGCCCACCCCACACCCGCGTTCGTATCAGACCCACCACCCTATATATATCGCGTTTTCTTTTTAAATAAATTTTTTCTCTTTATAATTTTTTATATATACCTTCTCTATTTATTAATAAAGTAGTATATTAAAGAAGATATTACTATAGTATTTAAAGCTATTATAGCTAATACTAGTATATATAAAGCCTTCTAATATTAATATATTTTAAAAAGTATCCTTTATAACTACTATTATAGTATTTAAAGCTATTTTAAAGTAGTAAATTAATAGATAAAGCTATTATTAATTTAAAAAATAAGTTTAATTAAATTTATATTTAATTAAACTACTTTAAAGCTATTATTAATTTATTTAGAATTAAAGACTTTTATAACTTAAATAACTATATTATAAGTTAAGCTATTATTATTTAACTATAACTAATTAAATATTTTTCTTATAAGAAATCTAAATATTTAAAGCTTATAAAACTAGTAAATATACTTCTTTTATATTAATAATATTAAAAGTAAAGTAATTAAACTATAGTTTAGCTTTCTTTATTTACTAGTAGTTCTAAAGATTAAGTTAAGTAATTATTATAATATTAATAAAAAGAGTATTATAAAAAGTAAAGGATTTAATAGAATAGTAATTAAGCTAAAAAAGAGGAAAATAGTTTATTAAAAGTTTAATAAATTAAAAGTATAAACTTTATATTTTAAATATATTTTTATTATAGGTAAAGCTTACCTATTATAAATAATCTTTAAAAGAAAGAATATATAATAATAATAGTTTAAAACTTTAAATAAATATAAAAACTAAGAATTTATAATAATAAAAAATAGTTAAACTAATAACTTTATAATATTTAAATAATTAAAGAAAATCTTTATTTTTTAAACTATTTTTAATAACTTATTTAAATAATATTTATTTATTTTTAATAGCTATAAAAGCTATTATATAATTAAATTTATATAGCTTTACTTTTTAAATAAAATATATATACTTTATTTATTATTATATATATTTTATATACTTTAACTACTTAATATAAGTATTTTTTATTACTTAAAATAGTATATAAAATATAGATTAATAATTTAAGCTTTATATTTAAAAATATTTATATAAAAAAATATTTTTTCTTTTTATTTTTAAAAAGCCTATTTAAGTATTTTAAATAAATAAAATATATATAATAGGTAATAAAAAACTAGTTTTTAACTAATAAATATAGTTAAACTACTATTTAATATTATTTTTATAGAAAATATAGTAAAGGAAAAGAAGAAAAAGAAAATAAGTATTATTATTTAAAAAAGAAGATTTAAAATAATAACCCTAATACTTATTACTATAAGAAAAGTAGTATAGTTAATATTTAAATATTATAAAAAGTATAGATACTATATATTATTATAGATTAAAATAAATACTTTAATTTTATAAAATAACTTTGTTTTATAAAGTTTAAAAAGAATATAATAAAAAAACTAGTAATTAAAGATAGTACTTTATAAAGTAGAAGTTTTTAAAATAAAATTAGTAACTATAGTACCTATTAAGAGAAAGAAGGTTAAAATAAGCTTTAATTTAAGGTTTAATAATATTAAAGTTATCTAAAAAGCTAAAATAAAGGCTAGTAAAGCTATAGATAGGCTAATAGGAAGAGAGAAATTAAAAGAACTAAAAATACTAGAAAGTTATATTATTTCTACTTATTAGGGTATTATAGATAAGGATAAAGTTAAAGGGTAGTTGTAGTAGGTGGGGAATTTAGGTGGGCTA
The DNA here is from genome assembly GCA_000800745.1 of Diaporthe longicolla. Taxonomy (NCBI): domain Eukaryota; kingdom Fungi; phylum Ascomycota; class Sordariomycetes; order Diaporthales; family Diaporthaceae; genus Diaporthe; species Diaporthe longicolla. The sequence goes on from JUJX01000326.1 coordinate 15,171, forward strand.
GATGGGGGGGTGGGCTAGATGTGCAGTGCCTGACTTAGTTGGGCAATCTTTTTGCTAGCTTGTGTGAATTGTGGATTGAAATGCGGCTAGTCTGCTAGTATGGATTGGCTGGGACTGGTGTGTGACTGAACAGATTTTGAGTGAGACATTCTTCCCCCGGAAGTGTGTAGTGTAAAAATTGATTGGCCGTTGGGATTTGTGGAGACCTAAGCAAGCTGTTAGGATGGAGCTCAGTGACCTGGTGGCTCTTGCGAAGAGATGCCTAGGTGGTCAATGGGGTTGGAAACACTCAAGTGAATGATCAGGTGGGCCTGGGGGCCATATGATCCACAATGGTCTCTCTGTTCTTCGTCTTGTCTTTGAATCCGTCAGATTGTGAGTTAAATTTCGGTTCGTGCTCCGATCGCTCATTCTTCACCAAGCGTTTCTTTTGTTTCAAGCCGCTCAATGATTGTGGAATATCTTATTATGGAGGACCTATGGCTTACCTTCCATACCGTGCACTAGTGGGTACTAGAGAGGGTTACTACAGCTATCATTTACCTATTTAAACACTCTTACTATAAGACTAACTTCTAATAAATTTAATATAAATAGTAGCCTTATTATATACACTATTATTTAGCTATTTAATTACTTTATATTACTAGATAGACTTATAAAAAAGAAGGTTATAGAAAGAAGAAAGGGTTATAAAGAGAAGAAGGGGTTATAGAGAGAAGAAAGAGTTATAGAGAGAAGAAAAGGTTATAGAGAAGCTAAATATACCTTCCTTTATATAAAAGGAAGAGGAGTACTTCTTTACCCTTCTTCCTTCCTTCTTTAACTTTAATAATACTAAGTTCTCTACCTTCTTTTTTTAAGTTAACTAAATTAAAGATTAAAATTAAAGGTTAGAATTAAAGGTTAAAATTAAGGGTTAGAATTAGATAAAGCTAATAATATTTAAAACTTAAAAATAAACCTAGTAGAAAAAAGAAGAAAGAGAATCTCTCTTAGCTAACTAGTAACTTAAAGTAAGAGACCTACTTTTAAGAATTTAAAAGAGAGATTCTTAGAAAGAAAGAACCTTCTAAGTAAGTCTATTTTTAGCTTAAAGACTAATTTTACTTTATAACTCCTTTTCCTCTTTAAAGCTTATTTAAATTTTTAAAGATTTTATTTCAGTCTAGTAATATATACTATTTTAACTATTAGATTAAGGTAAATATTATAGTAATAATCTTAAAGGAAGAGAAGTAGTATAGTAGTTAGGAGATAGCTAGAAAGGTGTGGGTATTTATAGTAACCCTCTCGAGTACCCGCTAGAGCACGGTATGGTTCGGCCTGTTATTCCGTAGGAAGCTTTTCCGCTGGAGGCCTTTTGACTAGAGTTCTTTTAAAGGAGACCATTCCATCGGAGGTTACCCACTTAGAGGTAGTCCATAGTAGGAGATTCCGTTTGCCCTTTGAAGATTGAATCATTTGACGCCAACTCAGAAAGCAAAGATCTTACAGTAACAAGTAATTATCAAAAGATCAGATATTCGCACCCGCAAAACCGGAGGATACACCCATACTAGGTATCTTATCAAAGTACTCAGGTTTATACTTAACCAGTACTTAACTAGTTAGGAGGTATCTCATAAGCTTATCCCATAGGATGTTATCCCATAGGAGGTTATCCCATAGGAGGTTATCGAGGTTATCCCTTGGGGCCTGGGTGTACCCTCCGTTTTTATAGGTGCGAATATCCAATCTCATTGTCAATGTTCAGTACCTAGGTATTTGCTACAGTGCGTTAGCGGTCTCATTGTGTTTGGATCCATGCCACTATCAATGTGAATGACACCCTCAACTAAATACCTCCTCTGGTTTTCGTTCTTCATGTCCATTATACCTCCATCGCTGCCAGGGCTGTCACATGTGCAAGTGTGGGTTTCCTAGGTACACCCACCTCATAACGCCACATGTGTTACCATCTCCAGAAGAAACGCGAATACATAACTCCACGAGCAATAATACGCTCAAAAAGGTTCTCTTTGGATGAAACCGCTCGAGGAAGAAGGAACAGTGGGTGAAGTGCAGCGCGACATTACGTTCTGTTTCCCGGAACTCGCGCGATTGCTGAGCGAATGGGGCTGATTTACTCCCGCAGTGGATTGCTTGCAGCACCAGCGTCGTACCCTTTAATGTAACAATTGACCCAAGAGTCCTTGTGGAAGCGTCGATCACTTCTGTAGTGGAAGATCTCCTTCCGCTTGTCCATGGCCATGGTCAAGCATTCAGCCCCATAAGGCCATCTCACGTACTAGCAATACACTTCGAGTCAGCCATCGTGTCATCCAGGGAACTGCTTGTACAGAGCAGACAACAGCGGAGTCGAACATTTCATAGGCGTGAAGGTAATGCGAGAAGATTGCTTACTGATTCTTGGCTGAGTTGGCCACTCAGCACCTCGCGGCGGAGAATTTCCACTGCCTCTGCCCAGGCTCCATCCAGCAAATAGACATACCAAAGCCCGAGGACGGCCGGCTCCTTTCTGGGAAGGTCGACGAAAGTCTGAAGCTCTTTCAGGGTAATCGAGCAGTTCTTCAGGTGGATGTTCTGGTGCTTCTGCCAGTCAACCATGAGAGGCCCGATGGAGGTGCGTCTCGGATCATGCGTGCGATTTACGTCGTCGTAGTGTCTCTCTCGAAATGCAAAGTCCAGTGCCAATGTGTCCAATTCGCCTGAACGAGTGAGAACGGCCAAAAACCTCTCAAAATTGAGAATTTCTTTCCGGCTTCGAATTTTGTGCACATCTCCCGAGCGCTCAGCTCCGATGGCGAGCTTGAATGATTTCAAACTTCGGGCAAAAGACCTAAGTTGGATCCATTCGGAACGATCGAGCTCTATCCCAAGGAACTGAGGAGGCGTCAGGTCGAATCTGAGGTGGGCAAGTGAGGAGCCCGCATTGTAGATGGCCAACAGGATCAGATATAGAAGATAGGTCGGTGGGTGTTCCACGGACTTCTCCGCCGCCTTCCGCCAGGAGAAAGTATGTAGCATCATCTCTTCAACTAGTCTGGTGGGGTGTTGGACCAGAGCGCCCATCTTGTGGCAAAGGCTCGGGCTCCAGAGATCCTCGTCAGCGGTGCTTCTTGACCTGTCCCTGATCACCAAATCATTCAGCAAGGCCATCCTGGAAATCGCTGAAGCAATGCCATCCGAGAAGCGCCAATTGTGGAGGACCACCTGTTGCTGATCATACAAATCTTGATATCGTAGCCAGCCATTGTGTAGGGCACTGATGTGTTCCTCATTGAGATGCGACGTGCTGTTGTAAGGATCCTGAAGAGACTCGAGGAAGCAGCGCCAGGAACGATAGATTGCCTGGGCTCCTCTTGTTGCGATATGCACCCTCGGCAGACTCATGAACTCGGCAAGCTCCCTCATGCAGTACGTAGTAAAGCTCTGCACGTCACGAGCGAGCTCGGGGCTGTAGACATCAACCGAGACTATGAGACGACGAACGCCTCTTGAAATGGTCAGGTGGCGTATAAGGCAACAATACTCTGATTTTGCCTTCTGCAAGGCCCTGGAGAGGCCAGTTGGGATGCCTGCCAAGTTGAATAAAAGGTGCTATAAGATTGTATACAGAGATGACGAATTGGGAGCTGATGATTCACTTAAGCACATGAGACCGAACGAGCACAGGCAAAGTCTAAGAAAAGATGATGCTTAATACATGTACTGGGCATGCACGCGTGTTGAACACAACAGCTCTGGATTAAACCTCCTCATGGTTCACCGGGCCAAATTGTATCTGCCAACTTCCGCACCAGTTTCAACTTGTTGATCATATCCTCCCGGGTAACGCTGTTCCCCAGATGGTGGCTAGCGAACCCGCACTGAGGACTGACACCGACGCGCTTCAGCGCCTCCTCCCGGCTCTGTCCCGCGCCCTTGGCCACAAAATCGGCCGCCTGGTAGACCCGGTCCTTAAGCTTGTCAATGTCCTCCAGCTCGGGGAATTTGCTGGTGATGACGCCGAGGATGACGTTCTTGTACGGCGGCAGCTCCTTGAGGGGCTCAAAACCGCCGGCACGGTCGGTGTCATACTCCAGGAAGTAGGTGTCGGCCTCGATCTCGTTGAAAAGCTTGGTTGCGATTCGGTCGTAGCCGCCCTCGCTGAAGTGCCGGCTGTAGGCGAAGTTTCCACGGCAGAGGTGGATACCCAGGTGGAGGTCGTCGGGGCGCTGGGAGATACAGTCGTTGTACAGCTTGATGTAGCTATCCAGCAGGGCCTCGGAGTCCTCTCCGGCGTCCTTGAAGCCTTGGAGCATCTTCTCAGAGCAGAAGTCTTCCAAGGTTGTCCCATTGTTAGCAGCTAGCCGAGTCTAGGCTCGTCACTCCACCCTTGGAAATCGAGCAGACCTACACGCCAGGTTGGGGTCGTCAATGGTCACATTGCGGCAGCCAGCGTCGTAAAGTACCTGCAGCTCAGCCCTGTACGCCTTTGCAATATCGGCGAAGTACTCCCCGTCGTTCGCATAGACTTCTTTTGGGTAGGCTTTTCCCGGCTGGTAGCGGAGATGATACCATTCAGGTGCCGGCAGGGTCAGTTTCGCCTCCTTGATGTAATCAGCTGGGAGGCGGTTCTTGAGATAGTTCCACTGGTCGACATATGTGCTCCCGACATGCTTGATTTTGCCCGTGCAAATCACAGATTCACCAGGTTTGTGGCCGGCCTCGGCTGGAACAGCGGCGTTAGTTCACCCCATCATTGGTGATCGCCGTTGAGCATGAGACATAGGAGACTTACTAAAGGCAGCTAGGTCAGGTACATAGAGCCGGAACATTTCAAGAGGTGGGTTCTGAATTTCCTCCATTCCCTCGAGGGCAGGAAAGAAGGTCCCCCAAAATTGATGACGGCGATATTCGCCATCGTTCACCGCATGAAACCCAAGGTCTAGCTGGACCTTTACGATCTCATTGATGGCATCATCTTCAATTGTGTGAAGCTCCTTGTCTTGGGCGAGAGTTTCGGTCTTCTCGCCGTCCAAGGCGACACGTTTATCAACCAGCTCCTGTGGCCGGAGGAGTGAGCCAAGGTGCTCAGCCCGGAAGGGCGGACGTTGATGGTTCTCCTTTGCGACCATTTCGTACAAATGCTAGCGATCAATTGATGTTATGCGAGGCAACCGGACTGGGCGGATGAGGGGGAGTATGGTTCAAAACGGCCCTCTCAACAGTTGATGGGCTGAGGTTTATATTATTAGTGGTCGTCGTTGCAACCAGCCAGCCTTTACGTACTCATCCCCTCCCCCGCCTTGGATCTCATTCCTCACAATACATCAGACGTCAGAAGTTTTTGCCGATGGATCCCTGCGTACCCCATCAACATAGTACCACCCCAGGTATTGCCGGAAGGCAGAAGTGGCCGGTTCATCGGTAGCCTATGCCTGCGGATCTACGCCCCCGCCATCGCTTGGTCAAATGCAGCTTGGAGGGTGCGGTCATTGGTGACATGGCAGCGGGGTTGGGGGAGGAGAGGAGCGAGGCTCCAAACAATGTGCATCTTGGCCGCACCATGACTGAGCTGCAATGCAATTGGTAAGGCATGACTATGCCAGGCGAATGTGATGATCGGAGAATAGAAGTTCCTGGAGACTGCTGTGGCATGCGTCATTGTACGCGCCATATTTGCCTGTATGGCCTGGATGCAGAGGATGCAGAGCGTGGTGAGTTGAAGAATATCACATGGCAGAGAGAACGGACATTATGCATGCAACCAAGAAAAGATGCCGCCCAGGCCAAAATGGATAGGAAGCAGGAACAACGACATGGAAAGGTGGTGAAGCTGTGCAGCATGCCTGGAAAATAAGTCAGCTACGGACCAGTGCAAGGTGAGGTTGGGCGGCGGGCGTCCGCCACGCATGACAGCAGGCGCCGTTCTCCCGGAAGTGGAGGCAACCTGAACCCCGCCAAAGCCGTGCCACATGGCATTAACCAGGATTGCGATAACGTCTCAGGGTTGCTTATCGCTCGCCGTGGCTTGACGTCAAGCCGTCCGCCTTCGTCCTGGTGACCACCACCACAATCCAAACCCTACGATGTTTATGGCCCATGTCGCCTAGATCACCCCCTTGACCTGTATTTGTTTATTTCCGTCGTACCGGCATCTTCCGTTGTCATGGCGACCCTCAGCATCGACGCACTCCCCATGGAGATGCTGTCCCACATCTTCAGCTTCCTCGACAGCCCGGCGCCTTCTGACGAGCGCCTGCACGACCAGCCTCATGCACATATGCTCAAGGAACCCGACCTCTCGGCCCAGAACCTCAAAAACTTATCACTTGTTAATAAGCAATGGCGAGACACAGTGCTCCCGCTTCTGTTCCGGAACGCAATATGCTACCTGGACCAGTCCGACCTGTCTCTGGTGGATCTCGAACAGTCCAGCGGTCCTCACTCACTGACACCCCTGCTGTCCTTCATACGAGACAACAATCTCACACCATATGTGAAATCTCTTACCCTCGTAGTGGTCAAGAGCACGAGGGTGAGGTCCACCGGTGCCGGTGGCGTTGATTTAACCCACACAGGAGACAGCGAGTACAGTCCAGATCCGTTTGGTCCGCTGAGCCGAGGTGGCCGCGAGAGGGATATGGTTTTCAACGAGGACTCAAACTGGCTTTGGAACCTGATCTTTGACCTGATTGACCCTCTTCGCTTCACCATCATTGCATCGCCACGCACACTGGCATCGCTGCTGGCCAGGATGCTATTCCTCGGTGACGCCTGGAGTTTTTACCAGTCTCACCACGTTTTATCTTTGTCATGTAATTCCAAAACGATGGCGAGCCCCAACAAGGACATCGAAATTGATCCTTCACAACAAGAGACAGCATCGCCGGCTGCCGCCGAGCCAGGAGTCAGAGAGCAGCCCTCTTCGGCGTCGGCCCCGGTCGCGCGCCAGGCTAGACGCATACCATGCTTCCTCTTCACCATCCGCCCCTGGGACTCTCTCCTACTCAACGAGGGCTCTTCCACCCGCGTGTATAAGACCTATGAGTACTATCACAGACGCCCGCCATCCATGCTCGGCGCTCTCCTCGGGGCCGAGGAATTCCCCAACGACGAGCCCCTGATCCCCTCTACGATCCGCGATCTCAGCTATGTCGGCATCTTTCCATTGTCGACACATTTCAACACTTTAGTGCAGAATCTGCCGCGAATAGACCGGCTCTTCATACAACTCGTGCCGCGGAATGACATCCTTAAAGACAAAAAGGAGATGGAGCACTTGGATAGTAAGTAGCGCCAGGCAAGAATTTCCATCTACGTCTCCCGTAATCCCAAGCAGTCTCGATGCATATCTAAACATTTCCTTCGCCTGGCCTTGTCGGGTTGAATACGACGACGTCACCTTCCATTGTATGATTTGTCCTTGTTCAAGAACGATCGATCTGCTGGCATGAAAGCTGACTTCAAATATTGTAGTGGACGACCTTTGGGCTGAGCGCAATACGAGCTAGTATGTTCCTCCTGGAAATGAACTCCTTGCACATACTCTGGGAGAATCCGGCACCATGCCAATCTCGAGGCATGCCCACAAAAGCCGCTACGGGAGAGCACGTGCCAGCACAATGCCTGCTCTCCACCGCACACGCTTTGTAGTATGGAGAGGAGAGACTGACATAGACCGCAGTAGCAAGATCATGCCCAAGTTGTTTGATAGCTCCAGCTCCGCGGGCAACTGGCGCTATCTCCAGGTCTTCGAATCAGGGGACGCCGCGGACCGTGAAAGTTGGGATATGGCGGTGGAATACGTTAGACACTTTGGCACCGAATGGAGAGTTGAGAGTGAAGGTGTCTTCGTAAAGCGACAAGCAGGAGAAGGTGGGAATGATGCTGCCATGGGAGCATCGCATGCCCATGGTGATGGCGAGGACATCGACGGGGACTCTAGCAGTGACGAGGATGACCCCGACGGGCCGGGCCCGGTGTTTTTGTAAGTCGTTCTCCCTTCCCCAATTTGCCTGATCTCATGTCTTTGATGCATCCTCGTACGAGGCGTTTTCAGCCAACCCTTCTTCTTAGCGGTGCTGGTATCATTCTCGACTCCCTCTACTATCTATGACTGGAGCCTCTACCGAGGCATCCCTGGTGCTGCCTCTCCCGAGCAACACGAACATCTTTACTTACACTTCTCTTTCCGAGCAGTGACTTTGCATTGGGACAACAGTGAAAGATGCTAATCCTTCAACCCCACCCTATACAGCCGAGGTGCTCTCCGCCGCTTTGCCTTCGCAGGTGTCACTGTGCTGCCTCTGAGCAGTGTGTGGCTTTATCGTCAGCAGACGGACCCATAGGAGGATCTCATCGAGTCTGTCATGGTGTCCCAGGCCGTTTCTGATGACCAAATCTGGTCAACCTCTTCTCGAGTTCTAGACGAGTTCCTCATGGCGCTGGAGTTCGACAGTTCGCAGTCGAATGTTGACCGGGAGGCATCATAGATGATCGAGGAAGGATGTCCTAGAAAGTGACTCCTGGTCACTAGCCTACACTGACGCGGTCGCCATGGACTGCCCCTGATGAATGCTGGCTATAAATAGGACATGCTGCATCTAGAAGAAGGGGAAAAAGCAAATACCTAAGGCCATCATCGCCTTGACCGAGTATACCAGTACACCAGAGAACAGTTGTAGCCACTGCCTTCTTGGCCAATAGTTGACAGCTTTGTTGCTGCATGAGAGGCATAGACCCCCAGGTATCGAACTACAGGTACAGGGTTTTGCAATGAACACTTGCCAGAATGCTCCCTCCCCGAGCAAAGCGCCAAATACGGATGAGCACTTGACTCTGCCCAAGCTCCCCCCCCTTCCATTTCCAATTTCGAATCAACACAGGGTCGGTCCGCCCCCAGCTTCTTCGCCAGTACTCCTTTACTCCGTACAATGGTGGAGCCTCTTCAGTCTTCTGCCAAGCCCCCCCCCCCCTGATCCCAGTGCCAGCACTACGCTGAAGTTGGGTCAGAAGTCAACGATCAACGTGTTCAATAGCAACAGTCCAGGCATCATTTTCATGAAGTATCAATTGACCAATGGCAGAGTCTACCATGAAGATGACACAGCCTTTCTGACCCCGTGGGGTCATGCGCCAAGGGTCTTTCCTGGACGGCAGGACGGGTCACAGCGGTGCTACCTTACGAGTGAGGCGCTGCGGCCGTGCAGCCGTGTCGCACCCCTGGAGGAAAACACTTGTACGGCACGAAGCCAGTAAAGGCAGGTTCTCCCGGCGACCGGAACTCGCCATCACAGACCTCTTGCTGGCGGGATGACGAATTCTGCACTCCCTTGCAATACTGAGGACTCGCTGTTTTTAAAGAGGAATAGTCTCTACTATTTTAGGACTAGCGTACTTGGCGCCAAGCCATAATACTTGAAGAGACTTCTTTCTAAAGGGCCGGCAGGGCGAAGGGGGCAAGCCCCGAAGCGCAGCGAAGGGCTGCGAGTAGTGCCGGTAGGCACGACGCGAGCCCAGAGGACCAACCCTGCCCGGCGCAGCCGACTGTGTTCTTGAAAATGAAGTACCTACAAGTACTGCCTTGGCTAGTGCCTTGGCGGGTGCGGGAACTATGCCTCTTTGGGTGCAGCGAGTCCTCAGTATTGCAAGGGAGTGCAGAATTCGTCATCCCGTCTTGCTGGCTGTTGCAGTGCGGAAAGACGAGCGCATCTTTTTGGCTTTCGGAAATCTGAGGGGGCGAAATGCTCAATCCGACGTCGAAAAGCGGGTCGGGGCTCCATTCATCCCCAGAAAATTTCTACCGCATCACGTAACTTTTAGCAAATCTGCGAGAATTTCCCACCATGAGCCGACCACGCAACGGCTCTTGCCCATGGTCTGGGGCCGCACAACATCTCGAGGACTCACCATGGGGATGGAAAGTCGCGGCTTAACGGTGCTTTCTCGATCTCATCGGCGGCTTCACCACGACGTGTCGACTCGGTGCTGGCTGAACTCTGTTTCAAGTGCCGGCATGCCTAAAATGGGGCCGTCGATGGCCTCACAGAAAACCTCGTGTCCTGTGCCGGCCCGCCGCTCGGCGTCACTTGGCCCCGGCCGGGGTTCACCGTTCCTGCGTGCCCAGCCTGCAAGCCGTACCCGGGCTAGACCCAGCCTATATTATGGAGACCAAAGCGGCGAGTAAGGAAGAGTCATTCGGTTGTGTTTGCCATCAGCTGCTGTAATCCGATTGCGGCCCCGGGATCAGGATTAATCATGCCTATGACCCAATCCACGATGGGCTTCTCTTTATATCCAAGCTTACGTCGCCTGATGATGCGCTGAGCCCGGCGCCTCTTCACTTTTTCCTCGCTTTTCTTTCGACGGACTCTGAGTGGCCACCTCGTCACCAAGGTTTTCCTCTAAACCTGTCGGGTTCTCAACTAGAGTGCTAAACTGAGCACTAGCTCATCGGACCTCTGAACCGAGCATACAACCCGGCCGTTGCAGCAGACCCCAAGTGGAGATCCGTAGGATCACCCAGAGTTCACCATGGCTCGACGAGACCAGGAGAAGAGCACCATGCCCATCGACACGGAGACGGGCTCCAACACATCCGGCGACGGCTCAAAAAAGGACCATTCGAGCCCACCGGCATATCGGAATGACGACTCGAGAACAACATCCAGCGTGGCACAAGAAGATGGCGCAGAGATTGACCTGACCCCTCTGTCCTGGTGGTGAGTGCTCCAGCGAGATCATGTCTTCCAGGCGTATCGGGCGCTGACAAAGCTCAACAGGAAAGCCGGAACCATTCTCTTCGCTGAGACTGTGTCCCTCGGTATCCTCTCGCTCCCCTCTGTCATCGCAAACGTGGGGATCGGGCCTGGTATCGCCCTGATCGTCATCATGGCGATTCTTTCGGGATACTCAGGCCTGGTCTTCGGCGAGTTCTGCATGCAGTACCCAGAGATTGAGTCATTCGGTGACGTCGGCGACGTCGTTGGGCGGGCCGTGGGCGGACCTGCTGTGGGCGTCGCCTTCAGGGAGTTCCTGGGCTGGGGCCAGACTATTTTCCAGATCTTTGTCATGGGGAGCCATCTCCTGACCTGGACAATCGCAATGAATACATGTGAGTTTTGCGAAGATACTGCACCAACCTCAACGGGGAAAGGGGAACAAACTGCCACACCTGTAACCTGTTGTTTGGCTCGTCCCCTACGCCTTTATTAGGCTGCGGGCGGATACTGTTGTGTTGTTCTGGCCCAACCTTTCCTCGAGCACAACTGGTGTGATTTTTCAATGGCTAACCTTGATGCCGCAGTGACCAACAGCTCCCAGTGCACTGTCATGTGGGCGGGCGTCGGTCTGGTCGTCTTCTGGCTCTTCAACCTGCCGCGTAACCTGAACGTCGCATCGTATCTGTCGGTGGCATCCTCGCTGTCCATCTTCTCGGCCGTGATCGTCACCGTGGTGGACGTGGGTATCGAGAAGCCCATTGGCTCAACCTCGCTAGACGTCGCGAACCAGCTCGGCTTCACGGGGGCTTTCTTGTCGGTAACCAACATCGCCATCGCCTTCTGCTCGCACTCGTGCTTCTTCAACGTCATCTCCGAGTTGAACATCAAGACCGACTGGCCGAAGGCACTGATCATGCTGCAATCCCTCGACACGGCGCTCTACATCGTTGCTGCGGTCGTTATCTACGTGTACGTGGGCCCCGACGTGCCCTCGCCCGCGCTGTCGGCGGCCGGCTCTGCGGTGGTGAGGAAGGTGATCTGGGGCATCGCGTTGCCCACCATCGTCATCGCCGGTGTCATCTATGGCCACGTCGCGACCAGGTACATTTTCGGAAGGATCCTCGGCAAGACGCGACACATGCACAAGCGGACGTTAATCGGAGACGCTGGCTGGGTGTGCGTCGGGCTGTCCATCTGGATCATCGCATTTGTCATCGCCGAGTCGATCCCCGTCTTCAACAGCCTCCTGAGTCTGATCTGCGCGCTGTTCGTGAGCTGGTTCTCGTACGGAGTCCCGGGTATCATGTGGCTGTTCCTCTACCGCGGGCAGTACTACACGAACTGGAGGATGATGGCAGGACTGGTGTCCAACATCTTGCTCGTCGTTGTGGGCGTCTTGCTTTGCGTGCTTGGACTGTGGAGCACTATCGACAGCCTCGCGAGCGACAGTAAACAAACACCGTGGAGCTGTGCCAGCAACGCATAGGCGCGCGTCACGGCTCTGTGTATATATGCCAAGTAGTCATTGAAGGGGTGTTGGTAATAATAGTGAACGTTCATACTACACAAAGAAACAAACATGCGGATGGCCGTTGTGATACAGTCCGGATAGGCCCGAACCGGCATCGTTCCAATACAAAAGCGTTACTCGTAGCGGCCGCAGGTGATGACGGATGTCACATCACGCACGGGAACAGGCAGCATACTGATCTCGGAGTTTTGTGGCCATGCCATCAGCCCCGGAATGGCTGACTGCACGACAGAACATGCCGCAGGCGGAACAACCAAATGGAAGACGGGGCAGATGAGCAGGTAAAAGCCTCCTCGATCTTCATAAAGACAGGATGATCTCGAGCTTGGAGTGCTGTGATATGTCTTGGCAGGCCTTGCCTCGTGACTGGTGCAGTAACGTGCTGGAGACTTGGGATGGTGGTGGTGGTGACCGGCCTGCCAGCACAGACGAAACTTGAGAGAGCCCCTATTTCCAGACAGCAGATCATACTGACCCCGTCAGGGAGCGTATACAGGCCCCGCCTTGGCTTTAGCGTCCTGCAGCCCAGCATTATGGTAGTGGGGGCCTGCCCTCGGACAGGGTTCACCATTGGTTGGACCCTTCCATCGGGACTCTGCAAATGCCCTGAGGACAGAAAGGGCAATCGTGCGTGATCCCCCCAATCGTCCTCAGGTTTGCCATGTGATGGGCGATTCAACAAACGAACCCCTTCCTCCGCCCTATCGCCTTTCAGTGTCGGCCATCATCGTCACAGCGCCGCTCTTTTAGTCTTACAGTTACTTATCTCTGCATATCTCTCTGCATACCTAGTCCCGTCCCATCTTCCGCCTGTGTCTCGTCGTTCCTTGATCTTCTCTGCTTCTCTGCCTCATCGAAGGATCCTTTCTTTTCCTTGTCGTCATCTTGCGCCGACCGAGACCAGAGAACTGTGGTACACGAGGCCACATGGCTCACCAGAGTCCCAAGTTCCACTCAGAGCCGCCAGTAACACAGTCCCATCAACAATCTCATCGTCGATAACCCTCTCCACCGCCCTAGACACCCGACGATTCCAACCTCAGCACCGGTTGATTCTCCCTGCGCCTCACCGGCACACGAATTATCTATACGCCCTCGTATCAGCTCCTGACAACCAGGCATTGACCCCCAGTCCATTTTCAGGGTCGTGTTCATATCCTATGCTTACAACGCCTCTCCGTCCGACCTCGTCTCTCGTTCCTGGCCCTTCGCAACGATAGACTCGCTCAGCAGCCATGGTCGAGGCACACAAACCGTCTCTGCGCGAGGAAACCTCCGGGAAGCCGCTGCTTCACAAGCACAAGCAACGAGACTCCAACCTGCCCGCAGTTGACGATTTCGACGAGGGCCGTTACGACCGTGGGCGCTCCCAGCATAATGGCTACTCCGGCGTTCCCGACCGAGCTTCCTCCCCGCGTCTCTCGACCGCATCCTCCCGCCCAAGATCCAGACACAGCCAAGCATCCGGGAGCGGTGCTGGTACTCCTCGACACCCATCATTTTCCAGGCGGAGCACGTTACGCAGCCGATCACCGAACACAAATGCCCGCATGGCCGCCCGTAGGAAATATACATATGCCGCCGTCTTTCTCATTCTCGCCCTTGTTTCCTTCTGTGTACAAGCTGAATCGGGCGCATACGTCCAGAACGAGCTGGGATGGAACAAGGCGTACTGCATGCTATACCTGACCCACGGGAGTTGGGTCATATTGTGGCCCACCCAGCTGCTTATCCTCCGCCTACAGAAGCGCGACATGCCATGGGGCGTATTTTGGAAAAAGCATGTCTGGCTCGTCCGGACCACCGCGCAGATGGTTGAAGGCGGGACGTTGGAAATTCCCCATCAACGATCCGCTCGGAGCCCCTTGCGCTACATGATTATCACGACGGCCCTGGTCACGAGCGCACTTACCGTGGCCGGTCTGACCTGGTATGTAGCCGTGAACATGACCACACCGTCAGACCTCACGGCCATTTACAACTGTTCCGCCTTCTTCGCATACGTCTTCTCCGTGCCGCTTCTCAAGGAGCCTCTACGCCTGGACAAGAGCTTCGCCGTCATCATCGCCATCATAGGTGTGCTGATTGTTGCATATGGCGACACGAAGCCCTCGGACAAGGAGGCCGATGCCAACCATCGCTTGCTCGGCAACATCATCATTGGCATCGGCTCGGTTCTCTATGGGCTTTACGAGGTCCTGTACAAACGCTTCGCCTGCCCGCCCGAGGGCTGCAGTCCCGGAAGGGGCATGGTGTTCGCAAACACTTTTGGCAGCTTGATCGGGAGCTTCACACTCCTCATCCTCTGGTTCCCAATACCGCTTCTCCACATTCTTGGTATCGAGAAGTTTGCGCTGCCGACCGGTACGGCAGCCTTCTGGCTCGTCATTTCCGTGGTCATGAACGCGACCTTTGCAGGGTCTTTTCTCGTGCTCATCAGCCTGACGTCCCCCGTGCTCAGCTCAGTGGCCTCGCTGCTGACCATCTTCATTGTCGCGCTGAGCGACTGGTTCCTCACCGGCGAGCCGCTCAGCTTCGCGGCCATCGTGGGCGGCGTCCTGATTATCGCCGCCTTCCTCATGCTGAGCGTTAGCACCTGGCGTGAGATCCAGGAGGAAGAGAAGAGAAAGAGCGTTGAGTTCGACGAGGCAGACCTCTAGCCCGACGAGGACGATGACGCGAGCGACAAGGCTAGCCTGGTGAGCAACCACGACTAGGAGCGGAGGGTCCGCTCGTTCTCACGCGGTACTGTGCCGCGGCCTAGATTTTTGAAGCCTCAATGGCTGAACGTGTGAACAATATGAGTTGGTGATGGCGTTTTGGTTCAGGCTCATTGTTGAATAGACGTGGGGTTTCGGGCAATGCGAGGAACCTGCAGGACAATTTTGCATCTTGGAACTGCACTTTTGTATCCATATTTTGGGCAGGACTTCTCTTGAGGTTCTATATGTATGCGTGTGCATAAATGGGCGATACCCTTGGATTGGCATCTATGGGTTGTTTTCACCGCCTTCAGGCTTGGCGTTAGGTACATCAGGGGGCTGCGCTGGAACTGGGTCTATGTAGCTGGGCCAGGACTCTACAGCATAGTCAATATTCACATATATCATTTCTGAGATGAGCTTAGGGCCTGCGGACCCGCAATCGACAAGAGCGCTTGTCTTCTACATTTTCGCTTAGAAGATTTGGAGTGGAAGAAGTAGATAGAACAGAGCGATTGTGAATATGCCAACGCCATTGGTAGATGTATTATATGTTCGAGAAAAGAGCGGACCTCATAACTTTGTTCGCGGTATCAAGACTGCGAGTCCTGTTATGTTACTCTGCGCAAGTAACGCTCACATTCTGTGTCAGATTTCCACCAGTTTTTGGTCCTTGGTTCCTTGGTCAGGATGATCTATCAACACCCGTTGCAGTGACATTCCCTTCTCCTTACTCACAGAGCTAAATACAACATTGCCCTTCACATGTGTGACCGCCCCGGTGGACAAACGAGCCGGGGGCCTGACGCCACTAGCTTAGGCCACCAGGGCCAGTCGACCACTTGCCTACATAGACTCGTCTACGTTCCTGTCGACAAAGATGCCACCAGCAGTGTTCAGAGGTGCTTCATCAGTGATTTCAGTTGATTCCCGCATCTCAACCCTGTCTCTGCTGCTCCTATAGCTGATCTCTAAGAGTGCATTTTTGTTTTCTCGCCCAGGTCGTGTTGGTTCCTAAGCCCCCCCCCGGGCGTGCTCCAGCACCTGGCGAGAGCCTTTTTTGGATGTGTGGACGTAACCTGATTCTGGTGATGCTGAATGAAATATTTCGTCCTTGGTAGGACAGAAGCGCATTTGAGGCCGTTCAGCTATTGCAGGCCTTCGGTAAATTCAGTCTTACAGGATATTTTCTTCATCAGCTTTTTTTGGGGAGCGTGCCTTCAAATGTTTCCAGACTATTGCTACTTACCCATGGTATTGCATGTTGGTACTTCTCTGTGCTTGTAATTCAGGCGTGTTATGACCTAGCGTGACCGTAGGCCAGGAATTAGACCGGCCAAGGTTGCGTGGTTCTCCAGTCCGGATGCATGTGTTGGACGTACGCGGATCGTCTCACAGCTTGCGCCTCTGACACGATTTGCTAAGAGACACAGAAACGGACTCTGGGCATTGCCTGTAGAATGTTACTAGTAGGTAATCCCTGACTGTCTAGGTAAGCTTCTAGGCGAATTCTGTCTGAGCAAGGAACTTCAAACTAGTTCAACCGTTGTGAACGCCAAGATGCTAATGTTCGCCCCTCTCAGACCATGTGGCCCAATTCCGTCTTATGCACATGTGCATACCCTAATACTCATAATGTCCATCTCTTTTGTGCACACACTATGTAGTGCCCGCAGTCTAGAACACACTCGCCCTGCTCCACTTGCTCCGAGCCCTGATGTTCCTGCCGAAATAATAGAAGACGAACGGTACGGGGATCAACAGAGTCGCAAATCCAGCAAAGATGCTTTGGCCCGGTCCTACGCCAATTTTCTTGTAGAGCGGTAAGATCGCCAGGGGCAAGCCAGCTGCGAACATGCTACGCAAGAAAGTATTAGCGGCAACAGCTGAAGCTGCATAGGCACGGAAGGTATCGACGAGGTAGTTCAGTGCCGCCTGGAAGATGGTGTTGAAGCCACAGCCCATAAGGAACAGGCCGAGGACAGGGGCAGCCCAAGGAGCGTTTTTTGGCTCTGCGGTCCAGGCGGTAATAAATTGCCCGCCGGCAAACATGACACTGCCGAGCATCATCGGCGGCAGCCGTTTCTCAGGGATAGCCCTTTGGCCCGCTGCCTCGTATGCCTTGTTGTAGGCGAGTTGATTGAATGTGTTGAGGGCTGCGCCAACAACACAACCTAAAGTGATTCCCAGGAAGGGTAGCAGGCTCTTCAGAAGGCTCCAGCCCCTCGACTCGCCGAAAATGTAAGGGACCGCGCCTAGTTGCATGTAGAGGATTCCGTAGACGAACGAGGCGTAAAGGGCCATCGAGAAGCAGATGGGCGTGCAGAGTAGCTGCATTGGCCGGATAAGGAACTTCTTTGCGAGCTCAGTAATGTTGACGTCCCACTCCTCGAATCTGGCGTGCAGAGCCCAATTGCCGGACTCATGCCTCAGACGTCGTGCTTTGTAGACAAGTAGGACAGGTGGGTACGTCTCGTCAATGAAGATGATTGCATGCAGAAAAATCACCGATTGCAGAATGCCGGTGATATGCTGGGTCCAGTGCCAACCGAGATTTGGATCTTGGACCACAGCCGCAGAGACGATAGGGCCAACCGTGGGGCCACCGACCACGGCCAAGGCGTATCCTGCCATAGCTATACCTCTGTAGGCTGCTGAGAAGAGATCACCAAGTACGCCGCCAGTGTTGGTCACCGGGGCAGAGGCAAAGAAGGCACCGAAGAATCGCGTGATCAACACAGTCTGGATATCCTTGGCAGCAGCCGTCCCGAAGGAGAAGCAAATGGCGACGAACATGGGTCCGAGAACTGCTACTCGGCGCCCGTATACCTCGGAGAGGGGTGCCCAGAGCAGAGGCCCTAACCCAAAGCCGAGCATGAAGAGGGCCGTTCCGAGTGTGGCAACTTGGTAGCTGACGTCGAACTCAGCTGCGACCCGAGATGTAGCTGGTGAGTACGCGGCTGAGGCCCAGGTGGCCGACATTGTGACGAGGCCATAGAGATATGTGGTTGTTATCTTTTTCCGGGTGGGCCAATTCATGGGCTTGTATGGGTCGTCGGGCCCGTCAAAGTCGACAATGTCGGCGTCTTTTGTCTTCTGATGGACCAGGGGATGGGTGAACTCGCGTACGGCCGGCCTAGAGCGTATCCTAGAGAGCACTGTGTCACGCCGGGAGACGGTGCGACTGAGTGATAGACCACTGGCGCCGCTGGCACCGCTGGCACCTGGAACTGCACTGGGACTTGGGCCTGCTCGCCGGCTCTTGCTCGGTCGTGAGTAAGTCGGGCGCATCTCCAACCTGCAGGGTCTGTGTCCATCGTGGTGGTGATCTTTCTCGTCGGGGTCATCGCAGTCCTCGTCGTCGGTACCGTCATGGCTGCTGTTGGTATCCGAGCCCGACAGACCATGCCGAGATTCGACATCCTCATCAGGGCGTTGATGGTAGGCAAGTGGATCATGCTCGTTGTCTTTTTCCGGATCCTGGCCTTGTGGTGTTTGGGCATCTGCGCTAGGTGTTTCTGGCGAAAGCGTGGGTTGTTTCTCTGATGTGGGCGGGCTGGTTGGGGCAGGGGTGCCACCAGTGTTCCTGTTGATGCTGGTGTCGGCGTTGGCGCCTGGCCGAGGCACCTTGTGATTCTCCATTGAGCGTTTAGGGACTGCTTGGCAGTCAACCAATCTATATGCTAGGGGCCAAATATCAATAGGGTTAACAAGGTTGCTGGTGGTCAGATAGAGTTACACAAAAGATGCTGCCATGAAGCCAATTGAGCCACCCTTCAACCCTGTGGGGAACCATGTTTCTTTTTAATCCCAGCAGGACAGGACAAGATTCAGCTAATCGGGCCCTCTGCTCCGGCCAAAAGGACGAAGAAGGTTCTCTCCAGCCCATCATTGCTCCTCCTGCCCCTCGAAGGCTGTGACTGCGGGAACCGGCGAAATCGAATGACGTCAGTTGGCTATGACCGACTGTCGACATCGTCTTTCGGTTCCTTCCACGGCAGAGGCGATGGATGCAACACTGATCAGGGCCCGAGCGACTTCCCTGCCGACTCGGCACCGGCAACGTCTTCCCAGTCAGCTGCCGGTGCAGCCAGGCTTGGCTTGCCAAGCTCGGCCCGCACCTTCTCTCGCAATTTTTCTTCCTCGCTCCCGGTGCCGACAAGGCTTGACAACGCTCAGGGTCCATTCCAAAACCAAATGTGTGGTACCTTTTGCCGCCACGGCGACAGGGAAGTCGTAGTGCATGGCCACGTTCTTTACTTTTGTTTCTTCAGTGTCACCGTCTCACAACCCAAATCAGAGACAAATGACAGCTGGTCCTGCCACTTGTTGGTTTTGGTTTTTCTGTATCGCTGCCTTGATTTGGGGCAACACTGCGCCTGCGCGCAATGCCGGCATCTTCAGCACATTTGGAATTAATGATGATCATCTCCTTGGCCAGGTGTCTTTTTCCTGGAGACGGAGACTGCTGCCAGCTGAAAGCATGTCTCAATGGACCCTGGCCCCTCGCCCTTGCACAGCGCTGTCAAATCGAGCCCTGCAAACCCACTCTCCCCACGATCCAAGCTGCTCCCTGCGTCTGATTTAAGGTTACTTCCGTCTCCCCACACTTTTCCCAGGCCCAGTTTGGTGCAACCGAGCGTCAGTCATGACTCCCGAGACCTGCGATTTATGACAGATGAGACACGCCTCTCCGGCCCGATGCCCGTGTCACCCAGCAACGTATGCGACCGCCCTTCAGCCAGAATGTGGCTGTCGCCAAGTATCTTCACTATTCGCCACTCCCATCAAGTCTCTTGCCCTTCACCACACCTACCCGCCCCTGCCGCTGGAGACTTTGTCCCGGGGATCCTACCACACTCTCCATGGTGGTGCTTCTTGATCTCCCTTGCACCTGTTCTCTTGGCTTGGCTCGGCCAGCCCTTCTCATTCCTGTGAGATGTCTTCCGGTTATCTCCCCGATCCCAAGAGTTGCGGGGAGAAGTGTCCCAGGCCCGATTCTGGGATATGGGGCGTCTCCCTTGCTATGTATGGTTATAATAGAAAAGGGGCTGATTGAAACTCGGCTTCTTCCGTATCTGGGGAGATACTCCCGTTCTAGAAGTAACTCGTAAATTATATTGTGCAATCTGGGACCTACCACTCTGCTCAACATGTCCTTTTCTCTGTTCAGAAGCCTTGGGGGTGATATCTGGCTCTATGAGCCTCGGGATATTGGGGAAAGCAATGACAACAGCCCCCCGACACGAGATCGTAGCAGGGGACGTCCTCCAGCTCTCATCATCTTGTGCACGTGGCTTGGAGGGGCAACTACTAAACGAATCGAGAAGTATACCCAAGGCTACCATCACCTTTGGCCTTGCTCCAGAATTCTTCTTATTCGTACCACCCTCAGCGAATACCTCGTTCAGAACAATACCAGTCTCCGTAGGAGGCTCCGGCCAGCACACCGGGAGATTCGGAGACTGGGGTTAGATGTTCAAGGACAAGATGAGTCCTTGGGCGAGCCCGAGAATGGTGAAGTGCTCCTCCATATGTTCTCGCTGGGTGGCAGCAGTACAGCGGCCGAGCTGCTTGGGTCAATGAACACCTTGCTGGCAACTATGGGACATCAAGGGCCAATGCCATTGAGACAGATCATTCTTGACAGTTGTCCTGGAGACCTTGATATCTCTAGCAGTCACAGAGCCGGTGCTCACTCTTTGCCGAGAGGCGTTATTCTGAAGCCTTTGGGCAGCGCAGCTCTGTTTGTTCTCGCCGTGACTTTAGCGGGAATGGAGGCAACTGGGCTGAGAACACCCCTGGCCAAGAAGGTGCGCCAGCAATTGAACAACCCTAAGATCTTCTCAGCCAAGGCAGCCAGGCTGTATTTGGCCTCAGAGGGGGACGACATTGTGAATCTTCAAGATGTCGAAGAGCACAGAAATCAAGCCATTGCCAAGGGCTTTGCAGCGGATATTTTGCGCTTCCAAAGGGCAGGGCATTGCTCGCTCATCATTGAGGACAGCGCTGCGTACTGGGATGCGATTGACTCTGCCTGGGAGAGAAGTGCGGCACGCAGTCTACCCCTCTCCTGCGCGTCTTTGTCAATGTCCAGTCAGCCCAGATGCCGGCTCTAGATTTGGGGGTAAAGCGGAACTCGAGAAAATGGAAGAAATGGGCATCAGAGGCACGAAAAAGCGGTCGTGAGGCAGTGCCGTGCCGGCCAACATTCAAATAGTCAGAACCTCAAGTCTACTCTTGTTCGTGTATTTGTATGTAATCAAAAATTACACTCAGCACCGTCAACAGTGAGAAAATCAAAGTCCACACCCTCCTCAGCCTGATTCACATGACGTTCATATAGCCCTCTATAGCCTCTGGTTGGCTTCCTCCATACATCGGCTGGACCCCGGCTCTCTTTACTTCCTTCAAGTCTCTCCTTCCTGTCTGCTATTCGTGCCTGTATCTCTCCGTCGCTCAACTCAACTTCCAACCTCCTATTCTCGACATCGCAGATAATAAAATCTCCAGTGCGCACAATGCCTAGCACACTTGCCGGCAGCGCAGCCTCAGGTGAGATATGCAACACTATACTCCCGCCAGCAGTCCCAGACATACGACCATCACTCAGACGTAGCATGTCCTTGATGCCCTTCTCACCAAGTTTTCGGGGGATAGGAATTAGTCCAGCCTCTGGCATCCCCGGGTTCAAGAACCCGATGGGGCCGATCCCCTGCAGAACCAGCACGCTGTGCTCGTCGACGTCCAAGTCCGGGTCGTCGATCCGCGCGGCCAGATCCTCGGGGCCGGCAAACACCACGGCGCGCCCTCGATGCGAAAGCAGGCGGCGGTACTTGCTGGCGCTTGCCTTTATGACCGCGCCGTTCGGGGCGAGGTTCCCGCGTAGCACGCAGAGCGACGAGGCCGGGTGTAGGGGGTTGTCGAGAGGCCGGATTATTTTCTGTGAAAACGGCAACGGCTTGAAAGGTGTCGAGTCAAGGAGCTCGCAGAGGGTCTTCCCTGTGATGGTCAACGCCTCGAGACGCAGAAGCGGGCGCACGGTATGTAGCAGAGCCAACACACCACCTGCGTTGTGCAGGTCCGTCATGTAGTTATCACCGCTCGGCTTGAGGTCGACGAGGAGCGGGGTCCTGCGGCCTATGTCGTCGATTGTCTGGAGGCTGATCTTCCCCGCGACGTCAGGGTGACGCTTGGCGATGGCAAGTAGGTGGACTATCCCGTTGGTCGACCCGCCAATAGCTTGAAGGACCGTAATGGCATTGTGAAAGGATGCCTCGCTGAGGACGTTGGTCAGAGTCAGCGGCCGGGCTGCGGCATCGCTTACGGACGCTGCGGCCGCCACTGCATTTCTGCCCGTCTCCTCTGCAATGCGCAGGCGGGCGCTCGAGACAGCTGCGGCGGTTGCGCCTCCTCTCGGGTCGATCAGCCCAAGAGCGGCCGTTATGCAAGCCATGGTTGATGCGGTCCCCATGACACCGCATGTGCCTGCGCTAGGCGCGAGTTCCTCGTTGAGCTCCGAGATCTCCTCGATATTGATCTCGCTCCCGCGATAGGCTGCCCAGTTGTTCCTGCAGTCCGTGCATGCGCCAATGCGCTGCCCCCTGAAACTTCCAGCCAGCATGGGGCCTGTGATCAAGGGGAGGACAGCTTTACCGGATGAGATTCCTCCCATGATCTGCGCTGGGACTGTCTTGTCACACCCTGGTCATCGTCAGCATGGCGTGCTCAAAGAGCTCGGATACAGCCACTTGGAACTATATTCAATAGAGCCGTGTACAATCGAATACGTCTTACCTCCTATGACAATACAAGCGTCGACAGGTTGTGCCTTGATCATCTCCTCGGTGTCCATGCTCATCAGATTCCTCAGAAACATACTCGTTGGCGTCGAGAAGCTCTCATGGACAGAGATTGTGGGGAACTCCATAGCCAGCCCTCCGCTCAGCTGAACACCTCTCTTCGCCGCCTCGATGAGCTGCGGCACGTTTGCATGACAGGGGTTGAAGGCGGAGTATGTATTAATGATGCCGATGATGGGTCGAGAGAGTGCGTCCTCGCTGTACCCAAGGGCTTTGATAAAGACTTTTCTTAAGAAAAGCGCGAAGTGAGGATCACCGTAATTGGGGAGGCCCTGCCTCATTCCTGTGATGGGTTGAATGGGCCGGTTGAGGTTATAGTCGGCAAGGTGGTCCGGAATGGTTTCGTTCCCCTCACTTTGGCTTTGGCTCGCATCTCCTGAGTTTTGAGATGTGCTGTCCTTGCTGTTTTCTGCCATCATGGTGATGATAAGACGTTCCAAATATACTTAGGTACCCACACAATGTGAGAATGAAACGAAGGCGTAGTCACAATCTTGTTGTCGTCCTGGTTGGAGTTCTGGTCATGCTGCAATACCCCCCGGGGCCGTCAACGATTGGCCGAGGTGCACACTTAAGTAGTTGCGTGCTTGCGTGCTGCCGGGGAATTCCCGAGTGAATGGTTGCCACACTGTGCGCGTGCCAGCCTCGCTGATCAATCACCCGACAGATATCTGTCAAATCAATTGTTCTCAGAATGTGCTGTGTATAAAACTACATGCAGAAGTTCCGAAACTTCACGACGCTGTACAAAATGATTAGTTACTTTGTTTAGCTTTTCTACGTTAGTTGTGTCCACTGCACGTCCATGCGCCACGGGCACAGAGCGAAAGTTTTAATTATACAAAAATCTCATTCTATACAAGTGGTCTCACCCCAGCTGCCTCTGCCTCCTTATTCAAGGTCTCGATTTCGGCCTTTGCGTACGGGATGCCTGAACGGAGTCTCTCTTCCCTTTTGATGATCTCCACTTCCCCGGGGAAGTAGATGCGATCAACGCCAGCCATCTTTTCCGACCCTACAACCCTCTCATAAACATATTTCATGCGGTTCCTGAACTCTTCCGTACTCATGAATAAGTCTGGCTTGAGAGTCACGATGAAATGCCCCACATCACCAGGCCGTGATGGGTCGTACGGCCCGGCCACATTCCCACCATATGCCGAGCCCGAGAGCACGCCTGAGAAGACATCCATCATGATAGCCAGCGCTGAGCCCTTGGGCCCGCCCATAGGCAGCATCACGCCCCCATCGAGCGCCTTGGCCGGGTCCGTCGTTCGGTTTCCCTCCTTGTCCAGCGCCCAGTCGTCCGGGATCTCCTCACCCCTCCTCAGAGCCTTGTAGATCTTGCCCCGGGCTGCCACAGACGGCGCCATGTCCAGGATGAACGGAATCGGTTCCCCGGGAGCACCACATGCAATGGGGCTCACTCCAAGCAGCTGCTCCTTCGCACCCCATGCTGGCAGTGCTGGCGAGCTGTTTGTGAAGACGAGCGACATCATGCCCGCGTCCAGGGCCTGCTGCACCGCCCACGCTGACATGCCAAAGTGGTTGCTGTGCTTGCACGAGACCATGCCGATTCCATAGGTCTGGGCCATCTCCACCGCCGCCGCCATCGCCTTCTTGGCCACTATGGCGCCGAAGGCATTCTTCCCGTCGACCTGCGCCACCACGGGCGTCGTCTGCTCCAGCGTGGGCTGGGCTTTCGGGTCCAGGACCCCCTGGCGCACTCGCTTCATATAGGATGGCAGCCGGTTGATCCCATGTGTGTCGACACCGCGCAGGTCTGCTGAGACGAGGTTGTCTGCGACTATAGCCGCATCTGAAGGTGAGACGCCATTGGCTTCTAGCAGCCGTTGAGCAAAGGCTAGGGCTGTATCTGATGGGACGTTAAGGAGGTCGGACTGTTCCGAAGACATGATGGACCAGGTGATATCGCGCCTAACAAATGCCAAGATTGCAGGAAACTGTCTATTTAGTGCTTGGCGGCCTGGCGAAGTCTCTTTACGACGGTGGCACGGCTGATATATATTGAATTAGAAAGTTTGTAGAATACTCGAAAACGCTCGGGGTGAGGCCGTCTGTCTCTCGGACTGAACCCGATCGTGGGCAATTTCGGCCTGCAGCGACTTCGGCTTATAAGGTTGAAGCCACAATCGACAGGGTTAGGGCTGGGAAGCTTGGAATGACTGTAGGTATCTAGGTACCGTAGCGCTCCCTCTAAGTTTTCTATAGACTATTTCATCACTACTAAGACGGTCCTTAAGACTTATAGTAAAGAAGGTTAATTTTATCCTTAAATAATTATTAATTTAAAGCTATAGTTATTTAAAGAATTATAAAGAAAAAGTAATAAAGCTATAATTTAATATTATAAGAAATATTATAGTTATTTAAATTAATTAATTAAATAAAATAAATAAACCTATTAATTAAATTTTATATATATTTAACTTATAACTTTAATAACTATTATAAAATAATTATAAATTAATAATTAAAATAAAAATTATAATTATTAATATAAAATTATAACTTTTAATTATAAATAAATTATAATAAATTATAAAGAATTATTAAATTATTATATATTTTTATTATAAATTTTA
>JUJX01000327.1:3111-47360 GCA_000800745.1 Diaporthe longicolla
AGCTATTATTATTTTAATTAAAGTTTTAATTTTATTTAAATATATATTTATTATAAAATAAATCTATATACTATTATATATAAGTATTTTAATTAAAAATCTATAATTTTAAATTATTTAAACTTAAAATATAATATTTATAAACTTATATTATTATATTTCTTTTAAAAAACTTTTTAAAATATTAAATTAAAAAAAGTAAAAAGTAATTTTAAAATAATAATATATTAAGTTATTATTAATTATAAATAACTTAAATTATTTATTATTAAATTAATATATTATAAATAAAATATTTAAAAGTTTTAAATAAAATAAAATATTATATAAGTTAATTAAATTACTTTTAAATAAATATTTTTTTATAATTAATAAAATTACTTATTTAAAAAAGATTTTTAAATATAAAAACTTAAACTTATACTTTTAATTAATTAAAAGTTTAATTAAAGTTATATAATATTATATATAAATATTTTAATTAAAAAACTATAACTTTAAATTACTTAAACTTAGAATTTAATACTTATAAACTTATACTATAATATATTATAATTATTTTATAAGTTTATTTAAAAGTAACTTTTTAATTAAAGTTAAAATAATAAATAAAGTAATTATAATTTATTATTTAAATATATAAACTTAATAACTTATAAATAATTTTAAAATAATAATTAATAATTAAATATACTTTTATATAAAAAAAGCTTTTTAATTTAAAGTTATAAATATTATATTTATATGAATAAAGTTATTAAATATTAAAGGTATAACGCTATTATTAATAAATAAAAGAATATTTAAAAACTTTTAAAAAAAGTTTAATTAAAGTTAAAAATTAAACTAAGTTATAGATTTAAAATAGTTAAATAAAAATATTTAAAAAAAATTTATAAGTTTTTTAACTTTATATTTAAAAAAAGTAAATCTTTTTATAAATTTATAATTTTTCTTTATAACTACTTTTTTTCTTTAAGTTTATTATTATTAAAAATATATTAAAAAGTTATTTAACTACTTAAAATTTAAAGTATTCTCCTTTTTAAATATATTAAAAGTTAGTATTATAGGAAAAAGTCTAAGGATTAAGTAAGTAGTCCTTATAACCTTTATTTTAACCTACTAAAGTATAGTATAAATATTATTATACTTAAATCGATATCCTAGTAAAAAGAATAACACCTTTCTATATAGTGTTACTACTCTAAGACTAGATGTTCTGTTCCATGTATAGCCTTCACTCATGCGGACACCACTCTGTCAGCGTGTCCTAGCCTTGCGCTTATACGCTGTTGTGCTGAATCTAGCTATATATCGCGAGAACCCACTGCTTTGGAAGAAGGTGGGTGGATTGAATCCCGTAGGTATTGCTGTATTAGAGCCATTTCTGCCCCACACCATCTGGCCACACTTCAGGGTATAGTGGTGTGCATTTCATCGAGCGGCTTCGTTCCCTCGAAATAGATGCACACTTAGCGATAGGCTAGAAATCAAAATTGGATGATGCACACAACATGGCCCAGCTGCGCACAGCTTACCCTATTGCTATCTTCTGTGACCCTGCAAAGAGCGACATGGGCGAGCATGGCAGACTAGATCAAATCGAGCCACAATAAGTAACAATTTTATTATAGTGTTCTAAGGGTCCTCACCCCCTGGGTGTCCGACCTGACTACTCTAAGTCAGTCCTGCATTTTGCAAGTTGATGCTCAAAGCTGGTGCTGCGTACGTCCCTCGTTTCGCGTCACTATAGATATAATTAGCTTCGGCCACACTGTATTCATCCTTTTAACTATCTGTCTATCTACTCAGTTGCTCGTTTCTTCCCTAGCCTAGAGCCCGCATATAAATATTTTAACCTCTTTATATATATCCTAGTACTTCTCTTATAAATATACCTTAAAATTCTCCTTTATAATTAACTTTAGAAGGCCTTTATTATTTATAATAAAAGTATAAATATAGAAAAGTATAAGTTTATTCTAATCTCTCTTTATTAACTTATAAACTTCTTTTAATACTTTTTCTAAAAGGTTTAAAAGTTTATTATAAAAGTTTTAAAAATAGGCTATTTTAAATTAGTTTTTTTATTTTAACTTCTTTTAAAGTTAATAGTTATATATTAAAATAAAGGTTATTATTATATATATTTACTTAGTAAAAGTTATTTTTTTTAAGTTATATTTTTATTAAAACTTCTTAAGATTATATATATTAATAGTAAAAGAATAAGTTTTTAACTAGAATTTCTTTTATAAAACTACTTATATAAAGATTATTTTAAAACTATTCTTACTTTATTATATAACTATTTTATTATTACTTTAATTAATAGTATTATTAAAAGTAGTTCTTCCTAGCTTTATCTATATATTATAAGGTTAAAGCTATATATTTACTTATTATATTTAACTACTATTATTAGTAATATATACTTTTCTTAAATACTAGGTCTTAAGTGTTTATAACTGTATAAAGGTGCTGTATATAGCTATAGCTGTATATAGAATAGAAACGAAACTAGATAGATATGATTCGTGGTCATGTCATGTCTTTCACGTCTTACCCGAATGTGGCCAGAACGTCGAAAGTAACATGGCTCTTGCTATAACCTACTCACGTGTGGCAATGCATCTGATCATCAGCCTGGGTGCGACGCAATGGAGCTGGATCATGTCTTGGGCTACCATCCCGAGGTCTTAATTCGTGCAGTACTTAGGTACCTAGACAATTATGCTAGTCCAATTCCAGAGTAGCACAGTCGTCCTCAGCACTCGACACCGGACACGCTCAGCTCCGCTATTGGGGGAGGCGGAGAAGCTTAATAAACCTCCGAACCCCTCAACGTCGAAGCACCCGACTCTGAGATTCGATTGCTCTCATGACGAGTTATCAGCAGATGACATCGGACCTTTACAAGGAATGCTATTAATACATATACTTAGTTCCCAGATGGACAGCCAGTCTCGAAACCCATCGTCCTTACCACAGGCTTGCCCTATATGTTCGCGACAATTCGACCGGGCCGAGCACCTAAAGCGACATGAGGCGACGCATACCAGGGAGAGAAATCGTGTCTGCAGTGTCTGTGGCAGGAGATTCAGTCGGAAGTACGCTCTCTCACTGCCTGCACGTGCTAAATTTACCGAGCAGACCCCTTGCTGATGCTACGAATTGATTGCAGAGACGCTCTCGACCGCGTCAGTCGCATTCTTTTTCTTTCACGTCCCACTTTAGTTAACTCGTAATAGCATCAAAATGTGCATCGCCACCACGTACCATTACGAAGGTTCCGCGCTTGCACAAGATGTGCCTCCTCTCGAGTCAAATGCAGCGGCGTCCCGCCATGCATCAGATGCCGACAGAAGTCGCTGACCTGCACAATCCCCGAGGGCAGTGAGCCCCGTGATGGTTCTTCAGCAGGGGAAGCTACAGCTGCACAGGAGCACCGCCAAATTGTACAATACACCGGCCTGCGAAGCGACGACATGCAGTCAAACCTGACGACTTCGTCACAGCAGCAGGATTCAACGATGATCATGTCACTAGAGCAACGGGCGCAACCAAGCAATGTCATGCAGCAGCATGCTCAGCCTGTCGGTTTGACATCGCAAGAGAGCAATACGTATATGATATCCACCTTGAACTGGATCTCACCATCGATGGACTTCAATCTGGCCGAATTCGATTATAACCAAATCGGTCCAAACGAGCCTTATTGGAGCTCACTTACCGACGTCAACAGCTTGTCTGATCAAGCCCTCTCTGCAAGCCAAATAACGCAACCTATCTCCGACCGGCCACTTTCCATTCCAGGGAGTCTCCCGGATTCCAACGACGCTGAAACTCCTGGCACATCCTATGTCGACAACAAAGGAGCCAGGCAACCGCGAAATGGACGATACGCCAACCGGATATTTGGCGACGGAGATCCCAGAGAGCCCTCGCGCACCAGTCCGGGATTTGCGCTCATGGCACCAGAACCAGATGGCTTCAACCTTTTGCTGACTCCTGTACCAGATATTATAGGAGTGGACTCGGACACTTCGGCGAGGCCGATGAGCCCTGAGCAGTACTATACGATGCGCCAAGCATTTCAGGATCACTGCTTGGCAGCCAATGGTCGCGTTAATGATAGGCCGTTCTTTTCAACTGAGCTTCCAACTATTTCTGCATTCACAACGCTTCTCACCCTGTATAGGCAGCGCTTCGACCCCAAAGTACTCCCGGTGGTTCATTTTGAACTTGACAATGGCATGGCCTCATGCTGGGTTATAAAGCTGGCCATGGCAGCCATTGGGAGCCAGTATTTAGATGCGGGAGACACGGAACTGGCCGTGGCTCTTCATGAATTCCTTTGGCGAGTCTTGCGACAACAAGGGGCCATGTTCTCGATGGAATCTTTGACCTTGGAATCGCTCGGTTTGGTCCAGTCGAAACTCCTCAACTATATTGGCTTGGCGTATTGTGGCTCAAAACGGCTGGACAGATACAGATCGTTAGCACTCGAGAGCCTGGTCAACGAGTATAGGTCATTACATGAGCACCATTCCGCCCTCTTGCAGGAAACGGTCGATTTCCAGGATCGACGGGTTTGGCTGCTGTCCGAAGGTGCGCGAAGACTCTGCCATGCAATCTGGCTGCTTGAAAGCATGTCTCGGTACCATTTCGATACACAGTCGAGCCTGCTGCTAAATTTTGCGGACATTGCTTTGCCCTGCACAGAAGATATCTGGGAGGTTGAGGGAGTTGAAGTGCAGGCTACCGTTAAGCAGCCGACTCTGGAGAAGGCATTAAAGATACTATATGTGGAAAAGCGACTTCTGAAGAACACCGGAGACTTCGCACGGATTCTTCTGATCAACGGACTGTACTGTCAGACTTGGGATGTTGGCAAATTGTTCAACAGATCTTTACTTCGCTGGACGCCCTCATCTCGAAAGGGAGACGCAGAGTCACAAGATCTCACCGGTCCAGTCTGGTTACCACGGATACCCCTTTATAACCAATGGAGGAACGCGGCATGTGATTGCTTGGACGTACTCCACTGGATTGCAAACAGCGATATCGCCAAAGCTGGAACTGAGAACGCGACCGTCTTGCATCTGCATTTCGCCAGGGTTGTTCTCCTTGCACCTTACGAATCAGTACACAAATTGGCAGACCTGCTAGTGTCAGAGAACATCAGGCATGGCGACCCTGCACAAAGATTCCGGACGGAGTGTCAACAGGTGCGGAAGTGGATCACGGAGGACCAGTTCAAGGCACGTCTCGCGCTCGTTCACTGCGGTATCTTTTTCTGGCACGTCAGACGGTATTCTCTGGATGCCTTTTATGAACCGACAAAGGTATTCCTAGTGACACTCGTGGTGTGGGCATACGGCAGTCTTTGTCCTCCGCAGCACGCGTTGCGGGGCTCCAACGGGAACAGCGCCTACCAGCACGAGGATGAGGACGATGTTGACGACATCTCCTCGATCCGACTTGACCGTCCATGCGATGACGAGCTTGTGCAGCTTTTCATTAAGCGAGGCAGGTCCATGACGGCTACCATCATGGGAGTGGGTGACATCACTTCCGCTAGTGGCCCACTTCGGATGCTGAAGGAAGGGCGCAAGCTACTAGCCACTCTGGACAGATGGCCCATCAGAGATCAATACCTGAAAATCCTTACACGCCTCATCGACTTTTGCAATCAGGACTCGCAGTGGGTACAAGTGGGGTCGAGCCTGGAGGAGAGGTTGCAACCAGCGCCACCTTGAAGTATTGTGATGCCGTAAATATCGGGGCAAACAACAAGCAATTACATCGGAAACAGGCTACTTCTATCCTCCCACCTGTACAGTCTGCGCCATCGGCTAAATATAAACAATTTCTAAGTTATGTACCACTGGCAAGCAACTCTGGTGTTATGGGCGAATGAGGATGCGCACGCCTACACTGAATTCAATAATCCATGTTGCCAACTGTAGCAGGGAGGGCCTAGAAGCCTTGTACTTGAAATTGAACACTTATGCTTGATACCAAGCAGGCTGGTGACATATACATTCGGTCACCTAAGACTTTCGAAAGCTACCTACTAGTAGGTACCTTCTCCGGTGCAGCTGACGTCCACCGCCTCAAATAGAGAATTGAAACGCGTACGCCGTGTTTGCGTCCGTCTGGTATATCGGGAAACTAACTGTGTTCCCACTATAAGCATGACCGTATACACCAAGATTAGTTGGACCATCAACTCTGCCGTAGTGAACGTCAGAAGCAACGGGGAATCCCCAGGTCTGAACGTTCAGAGTGCCCGCTGTGGGGAGACCGAGTGCAGAGAGGTCATTCAATTGCAGGGTCCATGTACCGGTTGAGATTCTCACACCAACGAGGACAATGGCAGAGGACGAGCCGACGGTGGCATAGGCGTCAAGTTTCAGGTCGGCCGAAGGGGTGGTGCCGACGCGGTGTCCGGTCATGTTCTGGTCTAGTATGTGTTAGTTGCCCTGCTATAGAGATCCTGAAGTGGTGCGTTCTGGATCATTTCAACACATTCGAGACGAGGATTCGAAAGAGGAACGGGGCGATACTGACAATAGTACTTATAAACCTGGTAGTCGCCGTTGGGATAATAGCCGCTGGTGGAACCCGTCTTGCCTAAGAGAGAAGCAAGGTAATCGTGAAGATTGCTCCCGCTGAGCCAATTCCCACGAAGGCCGTGAGCGTTGATACGTTCGAGCTGGGAAATCCACCATGCGGAGCCGGAGGGGACCTGCTCGTTGAATACAGCGTATTCGTTGATATTTATGGGCTTCGAAGGCAGGCCATACTGCTTTTGGGTCGCAACGAGCCCGCCATATGCAGAAACCAGGTCTCCACCGCCTCCTTCCATATGCCTGCAGAAATGATGTTTAGCCACAAGAGAACCAAAGAAGTAGCTTCACAGGAACATGACGAGGAGCGGGCTATATAAGGTGACCGTGGCCCATCTTCAACCTATCATCTGTGATATCTTTGTACCTTGCGCTGGAGCGGGGACATGTTTGTCTTTGAAGGGGTAAAAGTTGTATCTAGGAGCTACTTACCAAGCATACTGGTCGGGAATGCTGCGATTGGAGGCTGCAAACGAGGCCCATTTCTGCCACCAGGAGTTAGAGGTCAGGGGCTCACCGGCCGAAGCGGGCCCGGAGAGGAGAACGTTGGATCCATATTGCGCTCTAATGTATGGAAGCCATGTCATTAGCACACAAATCTAATCAACATTTCTACGCGCCGCTGAGGTCATAGAAGTGAGGTCCGATAATGCTCTTGTGGCTTACCGTAGCCTGTAGTACGTTCGTCCCCACATCTGCAAGTACTGGTCTTGGGTACGACTCCAGAAAGCAGTCAGGTCAGGTTCGTTCCACTTTTGATATGATTGTGACGTTAGTCCTGCTACAGGTCCTAAAGTGTTGTATTCTAGAACATTCCAAAACATGAAAGACGGGGATCCGTAACAGGTGAAAAGTGATGCTCACGATATCGATGACTAATTTGCTTGTCATGGCATTTGCGTTCAGATCCGCGATGAGCTCTGGTCTAAGTCAGCCACCTGCTACGGTACAGAAGAAAAGTTGGAAGACATGAAAGACAGAGCCCCTCGGCATATGAAAATACTGCTTACGAGTGAGGTAATTGTCCCAGCTGGACCAGTCTCCGTTGTCGCCAGGATATGGTGCTGACGAACCCTGAGTTCCGTCTGCCCCCCATAGATCGTGAATCAGCAGAATGAAAGTACCACCATGGGCCATTGTGGTCTTGTAGTTGGCGAGAGCGCTGGCGAAACGCGTTCTGATTCCAGTCAGGAGCTTGGACATTATCACCATGGGTAACACTGCGGCTGTGGATGACTGACTTGTAAGCCGCCAGACCCGCGATCCAGCCTTTACCGGAGGTTTGAGCTCCACCTGCTCTTTCGTAATTCCATCCAATGTCAGAGAAAAAGTAATCAGGGATCTGCGAGACGGCGTCGGGAAGGCCGTAGAGCGTGCCAGAGGCGAGGTGCTGTGGCGTTCCGGTATTGTTGCCAAAGTTTACGACCGCCGTTGTTGACTGACGGCGCTCGAGCGGGCTTGCCAGAGCCGTGGCCGCCAAGAGGCCAAGGTAACTATTCACAACAACAGCACGCATGGTCGACGAAAGTATTCCAATATTTTCAATCAAATCATAA
This sequence comes from Diaporthe longicolla, assembly GCA_000800745.1. NCBI lineage: Eukaryota > Fungi > Ascomycota > Sordariomycetes > Diaporthales > Diaporthaceae > Diaporthe > Diaporthe longicolla. The sequence goes on from JUJX01000327.1 coordinate 11,306, forward strand.
ATATGCTAACGTTTTAAAAGACTCTTACAGTAGAGGAGAATTCGTGGTTTTATATCCATAGTGGTCCCGGAGCTTCGTCCGCTTTGAGGCGGAAATACGACGTTTCCTTGGAAAAGGTCGTATCTCACAAGACCTAAGTGCTCAAATAAAATTACAGAGTAGGGAACCCAAGAAATCCCACAGAGGAAAGTTCACTTTGCTGCCCGTGATCCGACAGCAAAGCGACTCCGTTTTGCGATGATTTGTCGCGGCTCAGCTTTGTACCCTTCGTCCTCCCCCAGCCTGCCCATCCCAACTCCGAACATCATGAACCCCGCCACCTCCGCTCCCTCCATTATCTTTTACTACCATACTCAAAACAGCCTTGCAAGGTTGATTATCCAGCGCTGGTTGGCCCGCTTCTGCTGGTACCACCTCCGCCGCCGACGGATGCCACCCCCACAGCCGAGCCCGACCTTGTGGTACACAGTAGCTGTCATCTGATGTGGGGCGGCTCCCTGGCTCTCCCTGTTGAAAGGAACGGAGGGCACGGTCGCATCCTACCCGCGAGGCGCTTCGGCTTCATTTGTGGGGTGACTACCCTAGGGTAGGTTGTCTACGTCTTACGCGACGGCATATTTTCAGGCAAATGAATCGTTCTGTGTATAACACATTCGCCAGGCCCCCTCGAGCTATAAGCGACGGCAGACTTCCTCCGAGCAACCTGTTGCATCCAAGGTAACGGTACCCAAGATCAGTCCATTTGTATTTGTCTGTTCGCTCCACATATCGTATACTATCAACATTAGAACCTATGGGAGACTGTCAACATGGCGGAAGAAAAGGTTGTCGTGCCAACTAAAGATGAGATCAGAGTCCTCGGCCTCGACTCAGAGCATACTCATGACCTAATCCGCCAAGCCCAGGAGGCCGATTCTGCTGATAGGCAGCTGACCATCAAGGAAGCGATTAAGAAGTACAAGAAAGCATGCTTTTGGGCTATGATATTGTCGACCAGTTTGATTATGGAAGGCTACGATCTGGTCATTGTTAGTATATCTGAGCAACAGTAGGAAGAAAGGACAGTCGGAGCGGGGTTGGTGACTGATCTACTGTTCGTTCTCTCTCTTCCAGATCACCTCTTTCTACGGACAGACTCAATTCCAGAATCGTTTCGGTACTTACGACGCAGCGACCGACACAAAAGCCATCACAGCGCAATGGCAATCAGTTCTCTCTAATTCGGCTGTGATTGGACAACTCGTCGGTCTGGCCATCAATACCTACGCACAGGACAGATTTGGATGTCGTCAGACTATGATGGCCTTCATGGTCTGGATGTTGGCCGCCATATGTAAGCACCGCTCTTATCCCTATATGATATTTCATGTTTGTCATCAGGTGATATTCCAGACTCGAGTACTTTGTCGCCCTATCAGGAGATTAACACGCCACCTCAGTCATACCCTTCTTTGCCCCGTCCCTATCCGTCCTCGCGTTTGGGGAATTCATTTGCGGGATTCCCTGGGGGGTCTTCCAAACACTTTCAACCTCCTATGCGTCTGAAGTCGTCCCTACCATCCTCCGCCCTTACGTCACCGCCTATGTCTGCATGTGCTGGGGCGGTGGCATCCTGCTTTCCTCAGGTGTTGTTCGGGCCGTCGTCAACGTCGAAGGCGACCTTGGATGGAGACTACCGTTCGCACTGCAGTGGGTCTGGCCGATTCCATTGTTCATTGCTGCGTACCTCGCGCCAGAGTCGCCTTGGAACTGCGTACGCCGTGGCAAGATGGAAGAGGCCCGACAGGCACTTACAAAGCTGCGCCAGGACACTCCTGAGCGACATCAGCAGGTCGAGTCCAACTTGGCCTACATCGCCTATACAACCGAGCTCGAGAAGGCCGAGACCGAAAACGCGAGCTTCGCCGACTGCTTCAAGGGGACCAACCTGCGGCGCACAGAAATCAATTGCGTTGTCTGGGCTGCTCAGATTCTTTGCGGCAACGCCGTTCTGGGCTTTTCGGTCGTTTTTCTTGAAGCAGCTGGGTTCAATGAGGTCCAGGCTTTTGACCTCAACATCTCACTGTCGGCATGTTACATTGTTGGGGGTGCGATCTGCTGGCTGCTCATGCCTCGCCTAGGAAGGGCCACCTTATACGTAAGCCTCACTTTTCACCTGTCACGGATCCCCTTCTTCCACCATGTTCTGGAATGTCCTAGAATGCAAAACTTTAGGGTCCGTAGCAGGACTAACGTCCCGATTAGATGGGGGGGATGACATTCATGTTCTTTTGTCTTGTTGCCATAGGTGGACTCGGCTTCCACACCAGCCAGCAGTCTCAACTTGCCATCGGAATTTTGCTTGTGATTTCTACGCTGGCAAACATGACGACTATAGGTCCTGTCTGCTACCCCATCGTCGCCGAGACGCCCTCCGGACGCCTGAGATACAAGACCATCACCATCGGTCGTTTCGTGTACAATGTCACCGGCATATTCAGCAACTCAGTCACTCCGCGCATGATCTCTGCAACTGGTGAGTCTCTTGAACTGTCTAGACAAAAACCTTGGGCAGTTTGCTAATATCAAATCCAAAGCCTGGAACTGGGGCGCCAAAGCCGGCTTGTTCTACGCCGGCACCAACCTTCTCTGCAACATCTGGTGCTGGTTTCGCCTACCGGAGACAAAGGGACGCACTTTTGGAGAGATTGATCTGATGTTCGACAATCACGTCCCAGCGCGCAAGTTCAAGTATACCACAGTGGACCAATTTGCGGTCGACACGTCGGCAAAGTCCGTTGCAGACTCTATCGAGAAGCACGCGCATGATGGCGCGCACATTGAGCATATCAACTGAGAACAACTAGGGCAATATAGAAATTGTGACTAGACGTTTGTTTCACTTCCATTTTCTCGCGTTGGCAAGCCATGCCCCTGGCAGATGGCTCTGTGTGTGCCTGGCTTGTTTTGAGGCTCATTAGTGCAGGGAGCAAAGTCCGCTTCCTCTATAGAGAAGACAATGCTTCTATTATAGTACTCTTTCAAATACTTAATGACTCCTTGGTGATGTGGATGTCGGTCATCGTAGACTCCGGAGTATTTGATAATGACTGCGATATCTCTGTCTAGGACGAGACAATTACTCATGCCACACTATGTTGGACTGTAATGCGTATGTAAAACTTTATTTGATACATCAAGATTCATGGTGAACCGTAGCCTTTTATTCAATAGTCTTTATGGATTAATACACACGCGATCTGTGTCTATGAGCACCTCGATGTGGTGCTCGTGATGGTGTTTGTAGTACGAACAAGTCATGGGAGACCGCTCGACGGACTGGAACTTAGCAGCAACTGTGTTCTTCGTTAGTTGCGATATAAATATTGTAACTTGGTGTAAGAACAAGTATGGTTTCGGACAATTGTCAAGTGTGAATTGCCAGTCTGTCTTCAAAGTTGTCTCCGGCTTCGTATGTAGACCGGGAAGACTTTATCCTGCTTGACAATGTTTCTTTTGCAAATATTTATGATTCTTCAGTAGTTGTTCCGAATAGGCACTCATCTTATATAATATCGTTTTTGTTCCAGCCATCTCAAGGTATCCTGCTCATTTGGACCGTATCAATCAGTCCAACGTTCTGATACCGACACGCATCTGAGACTTTCCACCCCGATTCGCTCTCGCCCAGTATGGCACAAAGTGAAGGTCAACGGCATCCGTGCCCTGTACGAGGGCTCCTAAGCCCTTGGACTCCAGGCACGCCCGCAAGTCCTTCTGTGGGATGGCGAGCCCGCCCTTCTTGAGTGTTACGCCGATGTACGTCTCGCCGAGGGGCAAGTCTCTCTTGTCTTTCTCAAGAATGTATTCGCCCAGGTTGCCAGCATCTGCGGTCTGCGTGATGCCCGGCACCAGTACGAGTGACTTGAAGTGATCATTGACCCATGGGTGGTCGACGTCCTCGAGGCAGTAAACTAGTGGTCCCCGGGCGAGGGCGACGACTCGCTGCAGTGTGAACGGATGTGGACGGATAAGGCGGGGTGCGACGGATACGGTGAGCTTGAACGCTGGGTTCCTCGTCAGAAAGCTGGTGTCAAGGTGCAAGTAGCCCTTGCTAAGGGATGTCGACGGAGGCTTGGGAGTGATCTGTTGTGAATGCGGTTAGTGATTTCTTACCCTGCAGATAGATTATGTTAAGCGGGGAATTACCCCCCAAGCGTCGCCTGCCCATGCGGGTATCCTGATGCTGATGTCTACTTCGACGCCGGAAACAGTCTCTAACTCAAAGTCGACGCTGCCCTCCCACGGGTAACTGGTCGTCTGACGTAGCTTGACCTCGCTTTTGGTGCCCTCCAGAGTGTACTCGAGCAACGCAGAAGCGTAAAGGTGAACATTGATCGTAGCTGATCTCTCCGAGTTTGTCTTCGCGGTCCACAAGTATCCTCCGATGTGTCCGAGGACTCTTGCCACGTTTGGGGGACAACAAGCGCATTCAAACCACTCCTCACGCTTGTTGGATGCATCCTCCTCTGAAGTGGCGAGTTGGTTGACGTAGGTAAAGGCCTTACCGTCGACGGACATACCAGTAAGCATGGCGTTGTAAAGGGCACGTTCGAGGACGTCGGTGTAGCGGCCGTCGAGTTCGATCTAGGAGATATCAGTATGATCGACAAATCTCATTTCTGATCGGTATCGTAGTTATACCTGGAGCATCCTCTCTGCCAGCATCATGACGCCAATGGCTGCGCAAGTTTCAGCATAGCAACCGCCTTCGTCAGTAGACTGAGGGAGGAAGTAGTCAATTCCGAAACCTTCCCATTTACTGATAGCTCCAATTCCGCCTGTTAGGTACATTCTCTTATTCACCATGTTGTCCCAGAGTCTTGTGAGAGCGGGTAGGTAGGTCGGCCCAAACGTCTTGGGTTCAAGGACGGCCAAGTCGGCAACGGCGGTCAGGAGATACATTGCTCTGACCGAGTGGCCCTCGATGGTCTCTTGTTTGAGAATCGGCTTGTGCGCCTGATTATACCTACAAAAAGTTAGCTTAACATCCTTTCCATGTTGCTGCATTATGTGGACGTACCAGTAACTTCGCGCAGCCGGATAATACGATGGCGCAGTATGGATACTCTCTCCACGCGCTGAGGCTTCAACGTCGTAGTAGTGCTTTCCGTCTGCCCCAGTCGGGTTTCCTCTCTCTGTTATGAAGTACTGAGCAAGATCCAGAGCTTTCTTGTCACCAGTCCTCTTATAGAACCTGATGAGGGCTAATTCGATTTCTGGATGACCTGGGTAACCATGGATTTGTCCATCGCCAGGTCCGAAGGTCTTGTGCAGCAAGTCGATGTATTTCCTCATCGGCCTGATAAATTCGTCTGATTTGAACCGTAACTGGTGGGCAAGAGCACCCTCGATGAGATGTCCAGCATTGTACAGCTCGTGTAGGTCTCGCAGGTTGGAGAAGCGCTCTTTTGGGGCGACCACGGTGAAATGTATATTCACGTAGCCGTCCGCCTGCTGCGCCTTGTTAATCTTCTGGACAAGATCCTTGGCGGATTCATCTAGAAGGGTCGAATCTCCCGCCTCGAGGTCACCGAAGTAAGCAAGACCTTCGATCCACTTGCCGACATCTGAGTCCCAGAAGAGATGCTTCGGCACTGGCCAAGTAGCGGGCTCATCATCGTATATGGGGCGCCATTGGAGTTCGAAAGCGTCATACCTCCCAGTGGATTTGAGCATTTCCAGCTGGAAAGGTATTGTATGCTTGAGGACAACGTTGCGCTTCCGCGCCCAGAAGGAGTCGGGCTGGAACGTCGTCCAAACGAACGAGTCTTGCGGGTTCATGGTGGTGGCTTACAACTGCACGAGGATCTGAGCATCAAGTGATGTCGCTTAGCTATGGTCTTGCTCAACTTTAAAACACCAGTGACAATTAAAAGCAACAATTCAAGACAGCTTCTTTGCTTCGCTCCAATAACAATTACCGGGTGATGATCCCGACCCGGCTGCTCGGGTTAGTTTTGATCGAATGTCATGCATGGGCACAAACAGTCCCGAGCAATCAGAGGACTGGCGCGAATTCAAACCCAAAAGCGGGCAAGTGAGGTCGGAGAAGATTGTGGGGTGACACCACAACAATTCCCGAGGTCACGCCAACGGGTAGTGACGCCCGATATCACTGTCCCATATACCCATAGCTGCATTGAAACAGGCCACAAGATTTTAGTCGACTCAAGGATCAACCAGACCTTGCTCGTGTTGCAAATTTGACTGTTTCCATTCGGACGCTTCTTTCTTTGCCGCCGATGAGAACTGACGGACTGTTGTTGCTGTTTCATGTGCGTACCTTTATCGAGGACTGCTATGTGGACCACCTAGCCGGGAAACTTGACAATGACACTTCCGAAGATGGTTTGAGTCAATAATCGATTGATACCCTCTCAATTAGAGTTTGGGTTCCTCCGAATGGCTCTGTAGGAATCTAGACGCAAACACAGATTAGGTAGTTTCCTTCTTAGCCCGTACACACAGATTAACATGATTCAGTTTGTAGTTTTCCTAGTGACACTCGGACAGATATGCCTGCAGTGCATAGGACTATTTGTAATTATGACTTCCTACATTAAGCCGGAACAACAGTGAGTGCCCTAGAAGGGCAAGGGAAGGTTGTCTCTAGTCCAAACATAGCAAGTTTCCCCATGCAGGGAACCTGCAGTGCATCAGAAAGGCATGCGTCAAGTTGTTTTTAACGACGGTTAGACTTGTTAGTGCGCTTGTGATGATAAAGACTTTACTTGTCCTTTAGTGACAAATATTTCAACGACACTTATGCGATGGATCTGATCGCCTGTTCGCCCCTGACGCCGATCCTCCTTGGCGACAGGCGTCGTCTCCCAGAACACTTCCAGGTATCCTTTAGAGCCAGCAAGGGCAAAACGCGCCCTGTATTCATCGCCATTGACATATAAGGGTTTGATCTCGCCCACTCCCTCCGATCTTAGAGACATCCGCGCCACAAACTTCTGCATGCCCTCAGCATCTTTGTTGCTCGGGCAAGGAAATAGGCGACAACTCATTGACTTCAGCGACGACCAGTATCCGAATGAAAGCACGGCCCCACCGGACTTCATCTGGCGCGGCCCCGCAATCTCGTAGTTCAGGAGCAAGAGGAAAGTTCCGAATTGAGTGTCGATATGGAGGGAAACCATGCCGTCTTTGGGTGGTGTTGTGAATTTTGAATCCTTGTGAGGTTGCGTTGGAGTTTCGGGCGTGGGCTGTGACAGCTGGACCAGGTGAACTTGCCGACTGCTTGCGCGGGCAACATACGGGAATTCATTGAGCGATACGAGGCAGCCCCCCTGCTTTGTTGGTTGTGGAGGATACAAGCCAAGGAGCTTCCATTGCGAGTCTTGCTCGGACTCTCGGGGCGCCTTTAGTGAGATCGGAATAGTCCACAGGTGGTCATTGGCGGGTGAGGACCTGACAATGAGCGCCCTCGCCGTCTTCGCCGCATCGAGAAAAGTAGTTGACACGAGCTTGGGCGTACACCATATAGGTCGGATGAAATTTCCATCGGCGTCCCATTCGCGGTGGGACTCAGCCGCACGAGTGGACACGATTGGGACGGCGACGAGGCTGACGTGTTGTTCGGAATCAGACGCGATGCCACAGTGGAGTACGAGATATGAGATGTTATCAAACATCGGGTCCTGGACTATCGGGAGATCGACCACCAAGCCCTGCTGTGACAGCTGGAACGATGGACGTTTAAAGTCGACAAGGTCCATGATCTCGATGTCCGAGCAGTGCTCAAAGTATTCTGGGGCAGGGGCCAAGATGCTGGATGCCTCTGATGAGTTCCACACCCTTCCAAGTCCCCAGGCAAACAGAGACGTGTCGTCCGTCACCTTCATTATCTCCTCCTGCAGCCTCTTGAAGGCGTGCAGACCTTCGCCGTAGAGCATTGGGATGTGGATCTGCAGCATCAGGAGTTAGCCATCAAAGAATCCAAAGAAGTAACTCCGTGGAAAGACGCAAGGGGCGGGCCATAGGGTGGTCATAGCCTGTCTCAAAACCTGCATCTAAAAGTTGCTTACGTCGAAGATACCCAACAGACAGTAAGCCAGGTCCTCAGGCCTTGTGGTGCGCCTACGGGAAGCCCATGACATCCTTTCCGCCACGCTGGCCCGGGACAAACACTGATAAACAGACATGCCAGCTGACGTGGGCACTCCGACGATGTACTGCGAATTGATGCCCGTCACCTCCTGGATGACTGTAGATAGATCTGACTTGACGCCGATCAAGCTCCATGACCTATCAAAGAACTCTAAGCTCGACGGGGCGAGGAGCTCTTGCAGCGTCCAGCCGCGCGTGAACCATTTGGATGTCCGGAACTCGGAGCCAGCCTCGGGCGATGAGACATCCGAAAGGTAGGCAAAGCACACACTGGCTTTTTCATACCACCGAAACATGGAGTTGATGGATTCCTGCAGCTCGGCGCTGCTGGATTTGTCGATGCAGAACGTGTCGACCCAAACGTAATTAAAGCCATCTGATGGTGACATTAGTCCTGCTACAGAGATCTCAAGTGTTGTAATCTAGAACATTCCAGATCATGAAAACAATGACAGGGCAAAAGCAATGCTTACACTCAAGAGCCTTGTTGCAGGTGCCGTCGATTTTGGCCCAGCCAGGACTTTTAGACTCAGGTAGAATGTCTCGCGCAGCATGAATCTCGTCGGATGAGGGCAACGAAACTGTCGAGGATTGTGCTAAGCGAAGTCGGAACGCCTTGAAGTCCTCAAAGGATATTTCCTCGTCTTCGCTACCCCAGGTATGAGACAAGATAGCGTAACCGCCTGGCACAATCTGCTCATCGTCGTAGCTTTCCAGCTTGTGTGTTTTGGCATTGAGGAGCCGCATGATTCCTTCGATTCCAGTCTGGTTGTAATCAGTGCTACTCCCGGTAAACTGACATTGGCGCAAGAGCTAGCAGCCGAATAATCTCTGGCAGATCAATATCACTGGATCAAGGGACCGAGCCGTTGCTTGGGCTATGCAACCAATGTGGCGAGTACGCCGATGAAGCGCAGCTAAAGGGATGTTGGGACCCGCAGGCAACTTCAATGTTCAGCCCTGAAGCACTTGATGCTTGGCTGTCAGCATTCGACCACAACCTTGGAAGTCTCCACACGCTGTGGTTCTCGTCGAAGCACGTGACACCGGCACTGTGGCTACCAATCAACAGGTCTGTCAGAATTTTGGCATGCCATGAAGTTGTATCGGCACCAGCACCAAATTCAGTCACATTTGGGGGGACTTAGCTTTTCTCAGATCTTCCATGGGGCGTGGTGCCGCGGCGAGGGGCCAGCCAGCACTCATTCTGGGTTTCACGCCTGAGCTGTGCACGCTGGTCCTCGGCCACGAGCTGAAGAGGAGGACGCGTGCGATAATTTTGGCCGATTGACTATTGCTATCACGCCATTCAGGGACCGAGTGGCAGCCTCGTCGTAATTAGCATGGAACAAAGAGTGGGAAAGTTGGCAAAATCTCCACGATTGAGTTGTGGGAATGGATGGACGAAACCCTACAAGACAATCGGAATGTTTGACATTTCGTGCAGAGCCTGAGGAATATCGGACAGTATTCATATCAAATTTATCTTTCCTCTGTTCCGGGCTTTGTTGCATAGAATTTCGAAAGACGGGCAGTATTCACGAGTGAGCTTGTGGAGGGAAGCTCGAAATAATGATCATTGGGCAGGTCGGTGCATTCATACAAGGGGAATCTCTCCTCGAGCTCAAGATGGGCCAAGTGCTTTGACTGAGCGATCTACCACAGTCAACCACCATAAAGATGGTCTTGGTACCGTCTCAACTTTAAATTCACTACACGCTAGGAGGAGGCACCCGGCCCGGTCTCCGTCTTGCGACCAATGAACCCTTGCTTACTTTTGGCTGTGACTGGATATTTAATGACATGCAAGCTGCTACATTCCAGACGATCCAATGCATGCGGTCGAACGCGGTGGAGACAACCTTCTGGGTTGGAAGCGAATCAAACTTGTTGACATGTACACTTGTCGTGTTCAAATTAAAGCGCAGTCTCAATTCAATCACGGGTATTCTGAGCCCACACAATACAAATCTTGCGGGCGATTGTTCTTAAGAAAGTTGCGGCCTGGTGCTCGTAAAATCAAAACCTGAACTTGCATTCCCGTTTTGACTTGCTAGCGACATTGGGCCGCGATTCTCTCTTGATACCAACACCTTTGCGGGTTTTGTCTCCCCAAAGTTGAACATCCATGGCCTTTCTCAATCAAGACACACCAAAATCGCCCAGTCAGACTCGTTTCTGGCCCATTTCTCCCTCAGTACAGGTATTCAGACCAGACACACTCCGGCATGGCGGCTTTGCAGTAGGTACCGTTGAGTTGTACCGAGTCTGGACCGACGTATTTGTCTCCTATGAATGTCGATTCGATGTAGTTGTCGGGAACCCAGTATATTCCCTGAGTCCAGCAGGCATCATAGGGGAAGGATGGACAGGCGCGCGCACTCCCAGGTAAGTTCGACTTGACGACTAGGAGGTTGCCCTTCTCTCCAAGGTTGTTGTTCACGTCAGGCCTCCAAGCGAAGTGGAAGGTGACAGGGATCGAAGCGTTCGTGTAGGGCCTTGCGAGAGAATAGGTGAGTCACAGCCCGAAACATCAAAAGAAAGCCCCCCCCCCTTCCAAAAGAAAAAGAAAAAGAAAAACAGGGGACAGCTGTCGTTCCTTCCACAGTGCAGCGGGCAGAAAGGCTTATATTCCAGTTGGATCCTTGCATCTAGCATTATCCACTCCGGCGAGTTGGTCCTCGTCGGTGTGGACGGTCTCCTGGCATACGACACTGTAGTTGCTGCAGGGGGGCTCGATGATGGCCTTGAACGTGTAACTTCTTCTCGTCAGTGCTATTCCGCTCTGTCCCACTCAATCATGTAGCATGAGTCGAGTACTCACTGGGCGGCCTCTGCCTTGTTGTTGACAGATGCTCGAATTTCGTAGAGGCGCCAACTGATCGGTTGAACGGTGGCATTGGCAGGATTTGTTTTGTTGCACGGAATGGAGGTGTAGATGCTCTGCTGAGCAGAGGCAACGGCGGAGGTAGTAGTGCTCAGGGTTGCAGAGGAGCCGCCATGCCGACAACCTGTAGAAGCAGGGAAAGCGGCAGTGGTTGTGTTTGCCCGAGAGAGTGGGACAGGAATGGAGGTGGCGGTGGCAGCAGCAGCAGCAGCAGTAGTAGGAGTACTTGTTATGTTTACCCAAGAATTCGGTCCAGTAAGGGAGATACTGGCAGTGATGATGCTGGCAGTGGTGCTTGCGTTTGCCCAAAAAGTCGGGCCAGGAGGGTCGACTCCTGCAAAGACACTGCAGACGAGACCAAGGAGGCCGCCGGCGAAGATCATCAAGGACTTCATGCTGAATGAACACGATGTCTCGAAGCCTGGTGGTAGGTATCGGTGGCGATCCAAAAAGACGGACGGTGGTGTTCAGTAGGGTGAGAGGGAAAGGATTGTAAGGTTTCTGAGATGGCTCAATAGTGCTTTGTAAGCTTGAGCGAGGACGATGACTTCATGCCACCCGAAACTTGAACGTTGTGGTGGGGTCAAGTGAATGTTGACACAAGGATTGCTGATTGCAGGTGCAGGCGAAGGGTGATGCAAACAGGAAATCCGACCGAGTCTCATGGGTAGCACCCATTTTACCTACAGTGGCAGTGAAATACCCTATCAGCATCCTTGCCTCTGTCATACTCACCTACATAATAAGGATGGCACCGTTTTGAAAGTCACTTCGACGGACCTTTTCCTCAATCCATTTGTGTAGTTGGAAACAATGGATATTGTTGGTGATGACAGGCTGCTGTTTGCATAGGACTGAAGAAAGTTATCATAAACTCTTCATAAAATGCCTCTACCTAGGTAGCAATTCAGGCAAAGCCTCCTCAGCATCACCTCCTGAGAATATGATCAGTACCGAGCTCGGCTCAGAACAAAGCACGCTTCCGTGTCTCGTAGAGCAATTCGTGACTATCAATGTCATTATCAAAGCAAATGGGACTAATGAGCTCAAATTCTCGCCCATTACAGATGATCCTTCCACATTGTCCTCACATCAAATCTTCGTGCTCAGTGTGCCCCTGATGCTGCTTGAAGGCAAGAACCATTGATATAGCCGAAGGGCGCTGATATTCTTGAAGCCGTCTCTTCATTTGTTGCTCCCACTGATCTTGATAATATTCATACAATTTCTAGGATAGTACGTTTACACCACCCTGATTACACTTGCAAGCCTTCCGAAATAACCTTCTTACTATCTGTACCACTTTTCTTTGAAACACGCTGCTGCCAGAGACCATAAAAGAACTCAAACAGGACTGAGGTCGTTCTCACAATGCCATTATTTGATTTCTCCAGGAGCTCAATTGGCCAAAGACTCTTTTTTGGGGGGCCGGGGGGGNGAATACACTGTTGTAGCTGCCACAACTGTCTGTCAACCCGTGGCTGGTGTCAAATGCTCACCCGAATTCACCCATATCCCATAATCACGATGCCACTTTCAGCCTCTTCTATGGGCGACGTCAAAGGTCAGTAAATGAGTTCAACCATATCTAACATTCGATCACCCCAATTCAAGAGACTTGTTTGTTTGATTGGAGCCTTCTTTATGCTCGCAACACAGTTTTACTGCTGAACTGAGGCCTCCTCTTGTTCAGTATCCACCTCCACTATTCTCACCCTTCTATACTTACCGACACAAGCGACACATATCAAGAGAAACAGCCAGGGTTTGGCAGAACATGGTGCAAGATCATCCGTTGAAGCGTAAGTCAGACATGGTAGCAACTAGGCAATCCCTTCGGGGCTGCCGAAACTCACAGCTGGTGGTGGAAGAGGAATATCACCAACTGCTCAAGTCGTGCGGACGACAGCGCTGGCTTGATCCCACCCATGCAGAAGTCCTTCCTGCTCACGGCCGGTCCCGCTTCTCGTGCCTAACTTGGTGCAACATAGCTCAGAGCTTGTAATACCCAACCGGAGGCAAATCAGGTGGAGAGCTAACCACTCCCAATGGGTCCGTGGAGCATTTCGTTTGTTTCGAGAGCCCAAATCGCCCTGTAATTTCTAGCATGAGACTAATTACAAAGCTAACCCACCCTGGTGTCCTTGGGAGCAACAGGGAAGAGCAAAAAGGCCTCCCTCTCGAGCCGAATGGAACGCAATGCGCGCAAGGCCGAGTGGGAGGAAGATGAGCCAGGATCGGAAACTGCCGATCCTGCCGTGGTATTCTGACTCTTCCCCGGGACCGTTGAAGGGAGCTCGAATCCCATGGACCAAGGTCACGGGATAGCTGTACGGCCCTTGCCTTTGCAAGCGCTCGGGAATCTGGCACCGAGCTTCGACGGCATGTCAACCTCATTCACCACCATACTCGCACACGGGAGAGAGATTGTGCGTGTATGTGGTTTCGTTTCTACTTCCCATACATATAACGTGTATGCGGTGCCTTCATACAATGGCAAGAGAGGTAGAGAGGAGAGTCATTCTGGTCACCTCACGCACTGGTTCAGATTGAAAACCGCCTTGCTCTACATTTCCAGAGAACGACGATTAGACAGAGAACTGAATGTATTACAAGAGAAAAGAAGAGTATTTTCAAATCCGAACCCCGGAGGTCAGCGAGAATCCCGCCTGGGTCGCACCATCACGAGACACGTCAAGACACATGTCTCTCCCTTCTCGAACCCCAATGTCTCAAAACCGCGGTTGGGGAAAAATGCCAGCCGCAACAGGCGGATAGCTCGCATGGCATCCGATGTAATCCGTGATGTGGTTAAAAGAGGTAATTCGATGACGCCGTTCCCACGTGGCATGGTGATCTGTGATGAACCATGCCGATTTTGTGTTTCCTTCTCCAATGCATTGGGCTGTTTAGCCACGTCTTCTGTTGCCGCGCATGTGATGATTACCGGGCCTCGAGGGCCAGCAATGCAATGCATAAAAACAGGCAGTGCTGCTGAAAAGAACAAGACAAGTAAAATCAATTTTCCAATTTCCAACGCTCAGTTTGTCGCCATAGAGAGGTGTCCAGGAGAGTTTGCCGCAATTATCAAGGACGGGTATTTGGAGATAGGCGGCGGCCGCGGCGCAAGGCAGATCGTCTTTGCCGAGAACGACTCAGATTTGGGTGGGACACAGTCTCTTGTTCTCTCCGAGATGGCTCGCGACCACAGTATGACCTCAGACTTTGCCCCTAGCCTAGACCTCGTGTACCACACGATTCGCATCCGGAATGTCATCCACGCTCTCATCAGACGCTGTTGACAGCAGTCGTCGCATCACTCTTGGCCTCGGTGCCGGCCTTGCTCGCGGGCTGGCGGTCCTCGTAGCCCAGCTCCGTCTTGGTGGTGAGCGCCTCGCGCAGTTTGCTCTCGCCACGGTGCATCCACACGTTCCAGCCGCTCTGGCTCAGCGGCCACAGCACCTTGTTGTCGAGGCTCTCGATCCACTGGCGGGCCTGAGGCTTGGGCTTGGACGCGATCACGTCAAGCTCCGAGGCGATCTGCGCGCAGTACAGCTCCATCGGCAGGTCGTTGACGTCCTGCCCGAACGGGTTCTCGATCTCGCGTCCAATAAATAACAGGCCCAAGATGATGTAGCCGGCCGCCACAGTTGCGGGGATCGTCACCCAGTGGAGAACGCCGACGAGCTGGAACGGGAGGAGGAACACGTATACCCATGTGATTTGCGAGATGGCAATGGCGTATGCAATGGGCAGAGGTGTGGTGAGCACACGCTCAGTGCCCGTGAGGACGTCATTAAGGGCAGCCAGGTTGTTGTCTGGAAATGCTGTCAGTCAGTTGTTGTGGACGAGGCTTGGAAAACATCGGCCGATTCAGAAAAGGGGGTTCAGCTCACAGGCCAGAGTCTGTTGCATAGGGACAGGTAGCTGCCCGCCCTCAATAACATCATCAATGTAGGAGGCCAGGTAGCTCAGAATCTCCAAGGGCAGGTTCCCAAGGGGCCGGACAGCTTTCTTGATGGCCTTCCGGGGGTTGCTGGCCGCGAACGAAACTCCGAGATACTCGCCAGCCTCCCTCAGCTTGTTATGCTTGCGTGGCAGAGCGGTCTCGGGAGTCTCGAAGGTCGCCTGTTGAGCGAACGTATCGAGGTGCGAGACAAGGTTCTTGAGGTCTTCGTGGTCAGTGTAGGGCTCGAAGCGCAGCTTGTGCTTGAGTGAGACAGCGAATGCGACAAGGAGGTTCATCGCCGTGCTAGACGACCACGGGAGTCAGCAAATGTCAACTGCGGCAAGCATGGACGGTTGTGCTTACAGCTTAGCAAGAATGTCTTTCTCCTTGCTGTCGGGGCGTTCCTTGGTGTGGACCCAGAAGACGCGTCCCAGATTTTGCGACGTCAAGATGAGCTGAGCCCAATACTTTCGGCCCTCCATGTATCGTTCATAGGCACTTGAATTGCGGAAGCTCAAGCCAAGACTGACGACGAAACCGGTGACCGTGAGCAGGACCGACTGCACGCTGACTGTGTTGGTGCATATATGTTAGCACTTTCATGAGCCCTTCGTGAGGTTCCTGGAGTCGTCGGTCTGGACATACGATCAACGTGTGTTAGCCGCGTGACGAGTGTGATACACGAAGCCCAACCACCGAGGATGAGCAACGGTATTATCATTTTTGGCAAGATGCTGCCATGCATCTGCATGAACATGGGCCATTTCGAATGCTTCAGAATGTCTCGTGGGCCGGTCTTGAGATTGAACAGTTAGCAACAGATCACTGCGTCCCAGCGGCACGCATAAATCTAGATGTTGCGCCCGCCAACAGCAGCCAGGCAGCTACTGAAACTGTGGCAGCAGCGCGCAGCTCCGGTAATGGTGGCTTACAAAATAATCGTCGAGGTCTAGGCTCGTGTGTTGCCGGCTGAAAGGATTTGGCGTGTTTGCTCTCGACCGCAGTATGGACTCAACCTGCTCCAGAGGAGGTTGTTCATCGGATGGCCGGCGGGTGGGATGCGCGGCGGCATCACCGTTTCCGTTGGCAGCGGTGTTGGGAGCGTGATATTCTCCGCCTTCCGCCATATTGAGCGAAGTCAATTGGACAAGACCTCGAAAGAGTAGCAGGGCGCTGGTGAGCTCTGGAAGCTTCAAGCTCGAGATGGCCTGGCTGGTCGGATAATTTGTGAATTAAGAGTAAGTACCCTTGCGACAGGGAGTCGAGGAGAACCAACACCACCAGGGGAGGCGAATGTAAACAGCGACGGGAATGACCAGAACTTAAGTAGTGAAAGACCAAGGGAAACTTGTGAGAAGAGACGGTTCCACAGTTCAAGGAAATCGAGATGCCCCAGAGTCAAAGAGATCAACGGCAGCGAGCGATGTCATGCAGACAGAGATGGGGAAAGAAAAAGCCAGCCCGGCGCGAGCTTCGACGGGAGGAAATAATAATTTGGGATGGGCTGCCGTTCGTGTAATGCAGGCTGCCCTGTCCTTGAGCCCTCCCCACACAGACGCAGCTCAGCCATTGAATCATGATCAAGGCTGCCAGAAATGGAAGCACGGGGCCGTGTCAAGGACCAGCCATGGCCGTGCCAGGGACACTGGCGAGACTGGGCAGATCGGGAGACCCAGTCAGATTGGAGCCAATGTAAGGGTCCACTTTCGTAGCCGGCTGTAGGGGACGGTGGTGGAAGCATTTGAAACAGCAGCTCAGTTCCACTAGCTTGGCCGAGAATAGGGGGCCGCTCCCCGGGATCTGCTGGCGGCCATCAGCTGGCAGCTTGCTTTGTCTGCTACGTGCCATCTCCTGCCTGCGTGGCTCAGGAGGATCGGCAGCCCGGATACCAGATCGAGCAATTCGCCCAGGGCGGCAAGCCGTCTGAGGAGGGCCGACTGTACACTAGATGGTCTATTGGGTGCTGGAATTTGCACTGCATTGCACCCTATGTACACTTCTAGCTGACATTCTGCACTGTAAGGGGGTATCATTCTTGGGGGAGGGAAAAAATGGTCCGGGCAAGAAGGATTGGACCAAGTGGACTGTCAGCGCCCGCCCATGGATCCGGCTGAAGCTCCAGGCCAGCCCAAATGGATCCCAAGGGAATTCTGGTTGTGTCGACAAGCAACAACAAAAAAAAGGCAAAGAAAACACTGGTTTGGGGGCCTGCAAGCCATGCCACATGGGAGGGGCCACATAGTCCTGCCCATTGTTGCGTACCAACGGCTGCAGGCAGCGGGACCTACATTAGTGTGGCCCCTTGGGATGACGGGGAGGCGGCCCCAGTAGCTCTAGCCTTTTGGCCATGGCGGAGGTGGATCTCATCAATGCCGGTGGGCCTGCCCGCAATGTGGGCGGGATCCAAGATCGTCCCGTGCCTTTGGTATTTTGGGTTCTAGAATGGTAGAGCCAAAAACTAGACTCGGGCGGGAGGTGTGCAGTGGCAGCTGTCAGAAGAGGCACGTTTGTTAACGTCCATTTCTCGCGCCCGCATGTTCACATCAGCCCGGCTAAGGCAATATGGGCGGCCCCATTTCTGATGAAGCTTCGGGTGCAGAGCATGATGAACGGCTTGGGCGGTGTGAGGCTCCAAGGATGTGAGGCTCCATGGATGGCCTCGAAGGAATGCTCAGCTGCGGCACAGCTTGCGGGCCCGACAAGAAAAGTGTGCGCAGACGGGCAGCCAACGCGGCAGTGGGGATTATCCAGCCGCACCGCGTTGGGATATCTGGCGTCAATTGCGGTGCACATGAAAGTCTCGTCGCATATCGGCCAGTCCCCAATTCCTGCTGCTGAACATCGGAAGCCGGCAAGGGCGAGGGTGTGCGGCAGGACATGCAACGGGCAGCTTCTCCCAAGGGTCATGCTGAGGCGCGCATGGCATGTTTCAGACTGCCAAATCAAGATATATTCTCTGCCCAGCGAGGCCAGACCGCGGGCCTCTTGTTCGGTGTACTGTTGTCCACAGTATAGAGCTTGATTTCGGGTCGGGCTTGGCCGCGTCGAGGCGGCCAGAGGACGTGCTGACCTGACGGCGTTTGCGACGAGCAGACTGCAGTCAGTGCATCGGAGAGTTTTGATCTAGTGTTGTGCCCGAGACCGTCTCGACACTGCAAAGGCCTACCCATCCGTGGCTGCCGTGTTTCTCCAGCAAGGCACAGACTTCGTTGCGGGCTGAGCTCGGATGGGGCTGCTGGATTGTGGAGCAAAGGATCCATGAATACACACCACCACACTGAACGGTGTTGCAGCGTAGAGAGACACACGCAGATTAGACACCCAGACGGCTGGTTCTTCTGCATATAGCAGACGCGTCGTCGGGTTTGAGATGCGCAAACGGTACGGGATATGCGTGCCCGTGCACTCAGAGACGGCCCAAGGGAGACGGCGTCTAGACCAGGTAGATTTCAGACTTGAAACACATGTTCGGCTTCAGAGTCGAGTTACGGGAGAGCGATCACGCCTCTTGTGCGAGGTGCAGACGAGGTGCAGACGAGGTGCAGCTGAGGTGCAGCTGGCGCTGGGGATGGTCATGCAACCAACAGACCACACAGCCAGCGAAGCATCGCGTACAGGAAGAAATGTACTGGCACACCGGGCGTGGATCTCGGTGGATGTTGGGTGCTTTTTTTTTTGGGAGGGGGGGGGCACAAGCAGACCGACCGTGTGAGGTGGGTTTGGCTAGGTGAGCGACGATCTGGGTATGGGTTCTCAGCCCTTTTTGCACGAGCCAGACTGCAGCATGTGGGAGCAATTGGGTTGGGCAGGTTGGCAGTGTTGGCTAAAATTGGCGACATGATCGGGTGCACAAGTGGACAACAACAGACCCAGCACGCACAGGGCATGCGCGCCTGCCTGCCTGCCTCGGTCAGGTACGGTAGTATGTACCGAGTACTCCGTACCTGCATCCCAAATACCCCTGAGTTGGCTTACTCATCACTACCTGGGCAAAAGCAACGGCGCGCAGACGACCAGCTCCGTCTCAATGTGGCATCGCCGACCTGCCCCCCCCCTTCCCAATCGCCTGAATCAAGCCGAGTCGAGTCGAGTTGAGTCGAGGCAAGACAAGACAAGACAAGACAAGACAAGTCAGCCAATGTTCCTCGCCGGCTCAGCCTCAGCCTCAGCCAGCACAGTCCTCCCTCCACCATGCTCTCCGGAATCCTGATCTTCAACCAGAAGGGCGAGAACCTCATATTCCGTGCCTTTCGCAACGACTGCCGCCCCCGGCTCGCCGATGTCTTCCGCATCCAGGTCATCAGCAACGCCCAGGTCCGCTCGCCCATCCTGACCCTGGGCAGCACCACCTTCAGCCATGTCAAGCACGAGAACATCTACCTGGTTGCCATCACAAAGAGCAACGCCAATGCCGCCCTCGTCTTCGAGTTCCTCTACCGCCTGATCCAGCTCGGCCGCGGCTACTTCGGCAAGTTCGATGAGGAAGCTGTCAAGAACAACTTCGTCCTGGTCTACGAGCTGCTCGACGAGATCATCGACTTTGGATACCCCCAAAACACAGAGACCGACACCCTCAAGATGTACATCACCACAGAGGGTGTCAAGTCCGAGAACAAGTTCGAGGACTCGGCAAAAATCACAATGCAGGCCACCGGCGCCCTGTCCTGGCGCAAGGCCGACGTCAAGTACCGCAAGAACGAGGCATTTGTCGATG
The DNA here is from genome assembly GCA_000800745.1 of Diaporthe longicolla. Taxonomy (NCBI): domain Eukaryota; kingdom Fungi; phylum Ascomycota; class Sordariomycetes; order Diaporthales; family Diaporthaceae; genus Diaporthe; species Diaporthe longicolla. The sequence continues at coordinate 31,013 of JUJX01000327.1, forward strand.
TTATCGAGGACGTCAACCTGCTCATGTCCGCCACCGGCGCCGTCCTGCGTGCCGACGTCACAGGCCAGATCATCATGCGCGCCTACCTCTCAGGCACCCCCGAGTGCAAGTTCGGCCTCAACGACAGGCTCCTTCTCGACAACGACGGGCTGCTTAGCCTTCCCAGCGGCAACAGGATGGGAACCAAGGCTACCAAGGCAGCGGCTGGTAGTGTGACCCTCGAGGACTGCCAGTTCCACCAGTGCGTCAAGCTGGGCAAGTTCGACTCCGATCGTATCATCTCCTTCGTCCCCCCCGATGGCGAGTTCGAGCTCATGCGTTACCGCGCCACCGAGAATATCAACCTGCCCTTCAAGGTCCACGCCATCGTCAACGAGGTTGGCAAGACCAAGGTCGAGTACAGCATCGGCGTCAAGGCAAACTTTGGCACCAAGTTGTTCGCCACCAATGTCGTCGTCCGCATCCCCACGCCCCTCAACACCGCCAGAATCACCGAGAGATGCACACAGGGGAAGGCCAAGTACGAGCCAGCAGAAAACCACATAGTGTGGAAGATTGGAAGGTTCACCGGACAGAGCGAATTCGTGCTCAGCGCCGAGGCCGAGCTGACCTCCATGACCAACCAAAAAACGTGGAGTAGGCCTCCGCTGAGCATGAGCTTCAGCCTCCTCATGTTTACGAGCAGCGGTCTGTTGGTCAGATACCTCAAGGTATTCGAGAAGAGCAACTACAGTAGTGTGAAGTGGGTCAGGTATATGACGCGGGCGGGGAGCTACGAAATCAGGTGAGTCGTCGCGCTCCTTCCGCGACTTAGGAAAGCCGCTGACAAGTGACCTAGATTTTGAATCATGCGTGGCCGCGAAGAATTTTCGCTCATTTTCAGCATGGCAAGGCGTTTAGGAATATCACGTGGCTGGGCACAACTGCTTCCAATGCGCTCCGTAATCACCACTACCGACGTTATTCAACAGGATAGGCTTTAGTCCCCGAAAGCGGCCCAGGAACCTGGTGCGAGGTGCTGAACATGCACGCCCTGCCGACTTGGTCTTGCTGACGATCGGAGGCATGTGCACCACCTTCTGCATCGTGGCCATCACCCGCTTTCGAACGATGCCCTGCTTGCTTGCTTGCTTGCTTGCCTGCTTGCTTGCTTGCTTGCTGGCTGTGGAACAGGGCATAATTCCGATTCACGGTGCAAGTTTCCAGAGAACGATTCGTCTCGGCATCTGAGTGCCAAGCTATCGTGGAGACGCCAAGCTACTCATGCAAGTCAAACAATACGGTCAGCTCGCATGACGCGCATCCGAGCCGCCCGGCGGTCAATGTTGGGCCCACGGGCCGGGCGGTGCGGAGCATCAAACAGACTCGGGCTTTCTCTGGCAACCGAGTCCGACAGGTAGCTTCGATGTCGCGGCGGGTGGGCGATTTGTACATATCATCTAATTCAAGGCATTCCAACCAATCCCATTCTTGTCTATCTATACCTGCCAACATGAAGATCAACTCTGCAAGCATCCGCTTCAGGGCGGTTCTATGCGACCCATACAATGCCATCATCCCGAAACCAAGTTGCAGCCTTTTGCCCGCCTGACGGGTCAGACACTGAAGTCGCCACCCTTCTCCTGGCCGCTGTCTTCAGTGCCACCGCCGTTGTCCTTCTGCTGCGTCGCCCTCACGTCGCGATTTCCAAGGCCCAAGGAAGTGAAAAAGCACAAAGCAGACAAGGCCACCGCAAGGTAAAAGGTTCTTTCGAACGAAATCGCGTACGCCCGTATCACAGCTGGCAAGTCCTCCACAGCGACGACTTTACGGAATGCAGTAGCTCCCGCAGTGAGAACAGCCTCCGGGTCGACGTGCGGGGCATTCTCCCGGATTTGAGAGGAAAGGCTGTCGTCAAAAATAGTATTTGCCACGGATATAAGGACGGCACTGCCTAGACCCTCTGCAGCATGCGGAGTCAGCTATCAAGCAGCTGAAGGGGTAGTTTCGTGGAAATAGGTGGGGAAAAGGGTCATGATGTGACCATGGTCTGTCTCAAAGCTAGAAGCATGACCGTGAAATGTAGAGATTCCCTGTTCAAGGCATCAAAATGCTGGCTGGAAGCTACTTACGGATGAAAGTGAGCATCGCCATGGCCACTGCGATCTGCGATGGCTGTAGGACGGTCTGTACTGCGATGAGTGCCTAAGTGGCAGGGCAGAGTCAGCAAGGCGGTTCCCAACCCGCCTGCTCCAGAGCCAATGTAGGCAAAAGGAGAAAGGAGAAGACATACCATTTGTATACCAGCACCACGGCCAACGCCAAGGATGATCTGATATCCAATCCACGTGCCTGTATTGGTTCCAACTGTCCAGGTCGAGATGAGCCCTGACCCAACGCTCGACAAAACCGCCGAGAAGATGGCCCATGGGAGGTAGTATCCTAGCTTACTGACTGCAAAGCCGCTCAATACGGCTGTGATGAGCTGCGAAATAATGCTTGGAAGCATGTGTACGCCGGCCGTGAAAGGCGACGAGCCTTGTACGGACTGGAAGTATAGGGGCAGAAAGTAGGACGTGATAAAGGTACAGCTGAACAAGCACAGGTTGGTCAGGCAGCCAGCAACCACGACTTTCTCGCGAAACATGCTGAGAGGCACCATCGCGTCCTCGCCTCCCACATGCCACTCCCACGCGACGAACACCGCGCCCACCGCCCCAGCCCCGCAGAACAACCCGATTACCGTCGCCGAGGACCAAGGGTACGTGCCGCCGCCGCCGTAGTGCAGTGCCAGCAACAGCATCACGACGGACGGCACGAGCAGTGCCGTGCCCACGAGGTCGAATCTTCTCCACAGGCCTGGGCGGCGAAGGAAGCTGCGAAACTCCGGCTTGGACACCTGCTCGGGGATCCTCGCCGCGGCCAGGGCGACGGCCGCGACCCCGCCAATGGGCAGGTTGATATAGAAACACCATCTCCACGTTGAATATTGGGTCAGGGCCCCGCCGATGAGGGGTCCGCCGATAAGCCCCAGCTGGCTCACCCCCATGAGAAGCCCAGTGATGGCGGGTCGCCGCCGTAGCGGGACCAGCGCAGCGATGATAGTCAACGCGCCGTTGAAAAGGCCAGAGGCACCAAGTCCTGCAACTGCACGTCCCCCAATGAGCATATTGGAGCTGGTGGACAGGCCGCATATCAGGGAGCCGAGCTCGAAGAGCAGCACCGAGGCGATGTAGGTCTGCTTGTTGGGCAAGTAGGTGAAGAGCTTGCCCGTCGTAGGCTGGAGGGCCGAGAGAGCGAGTTGGTATGACGAGACATACCACCCGATGTCCTGGACAGAGTGGAATTCGTTCGTGATGGTCGGCGTGGCAGTGCTCAGTATGCTGTTGTCTAGGAAAATGAGAATAGTGGATAGATTGAGTGCTATGAGGGCGAGTATCAGGGGCAGACCCGTGAGGTGCCCTGTCGCGGTATCTTGTCGGGTGGTTTCCTCTGCATCGTTGGTGGTGACTGGGGGTACGGATGCTACGATGGAGGGCACAAGTGAGAGCAGAACAGGCTGGTGTGGATGTGAGACGCTTGGCCTCCGGGAGCTCGTTCTGCTGGGCTGCTGCTGCTCGGCCTTGTCGTCTGCCAAGGACGCATCATCTCGCGAAGATGGGAGACTTGGCTTCTTGAGATCGGCCATTATTGCTTCGACCATGGAACTTTCTGCTTCGCCTTGAGTTGATACTTGAGATTAAGATTTCTGGAGCTAAATGGGCATGAAGAGACACAATCTGAGCTGCTTGGCCCTCGCCGTACAATTTTCATCCATAGCAACCCATAGAGTATATAGACAGCACCACCACGGCAATGGTGCATCCCAGTTGGATTGTCATTAGATGTTTACATGTTGGGCTACAAGTCAACAATGTCGGATTACGGGTGTGTAAAATCGAATCCCGCTTCTTTCCCGCCTCGCACGCCAACGCTGACTGACTTGGATGCACTGAGGTGGTGCTGACCTCGTAGATTTGCTACATTTCTGGTCCAATCGATTGGCGATTTGATCTATCAGACGGCGGGACTTTATCGAGCCCCAATTGTCCCGCCGGACAGATTCCCCCCCCGCCTTCCTTTCTCCAAAGTCCGTTGCACAAATCCGTGCCAGGCCAGGGTAAGCAGGCCTGCAAATCTTGCCATGCTGTGTGATCCGGCCGACACCAACTTGGGTGTGATTTGATTCTTTTATTACCAGGAATTGGTTATCCAACCCGCGTGCTCTTTACTCGTAGACTAGTCTAACATGTGTCGAAGCCTAGACCCTAGGGAGTATCAGTAAGCTTTGGGCAGCACAACGGGAGAACATATGAAGAAGTCTAAAAAGTGTGCACCTGAACAGAGTTTAAGAAAAATTGCAGGTTGCATTTAGTTTCTAGGGAGGAGTTCCTGCGGCTGCATTAGTGTGCCGCGTCTCAATCCCAGCTACGTACTAGGGGAAGGGGGGGGGTATTTGAATACATTGTGTAAGACTTTTAAAATATTAGTAAAAGTATACTAGCATCTAAATAGACTTTTTAAAATAATTTAAAGATATATCTCTTATATAAGATTTATATAATCGAGATTATTATATTATTAATATATTATTAATATATTATTAAAGTTTATAATTAAAATAAAAAAGTAAGTTTAGATTTTATTAATATTTACTTTCTTATAAAAATTTTTATTTTTTTAAATTTAAATATTAATTAATTTATTTTTAAATTAATATATATTTTATAATAAATTATAAAATATAAAATTTAAAATTAATAAAGATTATATAAAAATATATTTATATAAATTATTAAAATAATTAATAATATAATTTAATAATTAATTTTAAAAGTATAAATATTAAAAAAAGTTTAAAAGGTAGTTTAAAGTTTTTATAAAAGTTTTTATAAACTCTTTTATTAATAAAGTTATTATACTTATATTTTTTAATTTAAAGCTTAAAAATAACCTTTCTTTCTTCTTTTCTTCTTTAAATAAACTTATTTATAGAAGTTATATAATATAATATAAACTTTAAAACTTTTATAATATATCTTTTATAATCTTTCTTCTTTAATAGTATTTTTTTAGTATCTTATTAGCCTTCTATTATAATATTTAAATCTTAATTATATAGTAATATTAAGTACTAATAAGTTAGCTACCCTAGTAAGCTAGCTACTTTTTAACACTAATAGTATAATAACTTAAATTATAGTACTATAACTAAAAAAAATTAATTAAATTTAATTAGAATTAGAATCTATAGATAATTCTATATCTTTCTTATAAGTTTATATATTATACCTAGTTTTACTATAGTTACTATATTATCTTTTTAGTAGTCTACTATAGACTACCTCCTTAGTACTATTACTTATTTTACTAGCTAGCTACTTCCTCTTTTCCTTTTTATTTATTATCTCTCTAGCCTATTATATAGTAAGTACCTCTTTATTCTATATATATATTTTTTTAGCTCTCTAATACTTAGAAAGTACTATATTTATAGCTTAAAAGTTATTAGTCTCTTAGATTAAAAGTATAACTATATAAGCTAATAACTATATACCTTTTATTACTAATTAACTATAGCTAAAATTAGTATTAAAGAGCTTTTTTAATAATAAAAGATATAGTCTTTAATTAAAGTTAATTAAGAAACTACTTATATTAAATTATATAGTATTTAAAAGACTTAAAGTATAGATAGTATTAAAGAGCTTAGCTATATTATTAGTATTTAAATCTTAATATCTAGCTTAGAAAGTATAGCTTTTTAATTAAATAAGATTAAATCTATACTTTTAAAAGCTCCCTTAATAGTTTCTAACTTAAAAACCTTATTATATATAGTATAGAAGGTAAGAAAGAACTTAGTCTTATTAATATATATAATCTAAGCCTTACTAAATTAATTAATTTCTATATTATATACCCTCTTTAATAAACTAAAATATTTAATATTTAGTAGCTAGAGTAGATAAGATAAATAAGGAGGTATATAGAAAGTAATAATATTCTTTAACTTATAATACTATTTAAAATCTATAAAATAGTAGCTTCTATACCTATTAAGAAGTAGTAACTAATAGATACCCTTTTTCTATAATATAGTATATTTTTTAAAGTTTTAAATCTATTTTATAATAATAATATTAGTTATTTATTTATTTAAGCTTATATTAATAACCTAGTTATTTAGAAAGCTACTTTTAATATATTAGCTTATAAAGTATATTTTAACTTTAATAATTAAGAATAATAATCTATACTACTTATCTCTACTAATTAATTTAATACCTATTATTTATTATTAGTTCCTAAGCTATATTTATTTTACTTATCCTTATTAATTAAAATATATAACTATTATTTTAAGTAATTTAATATTTATTATAAAGCTTAACTTATTAAAGTTATATATATTATAATCTTAGATTCTATATTTATTATATATATTAAATATAAGGTTAAACTATATATTTATTATATTAAGATCTTTATATAGAGTCCTTTAGTAGTTATATATAATTAATATATATTTTAAAATATAGTTCTAATAAGATAAGTCTTTCTACCTAGTTAATCTTAATAGTACTACTACTATAGTTATAAAGTAGGGAATTTACTATATCTTCTATATCTTTAAAGATAAGTAAATATCTTTATAAATCCTAGTTAAGTATATATTAAATAAATACCTCTTTTTTTATTTTTATTAATCTCTTATTATTAGGGTAGGTATTATATTATATAGTTTAGCTAGCTATTCTATCTTAGATAGTAAAATAAAGGATATAGTATTTTTTTACTATATATTAAATACTTAGTTTTAGGTTAGATTTAATAGTTTAGATAATAAACTAGATATTGCTTTCTTTTGTTTTACTTATTATATAATGTAGCGTGAAAAAATATGTAAGAAAGATAGATGGGAGTGGCTAGTGGAAAAGTGGCCGGCTTGCTAGGGTGGCCGACTCGTTGGTGCTTGACGTTAATATTATTACTCTATCTAAATTCATTGTGATACCTAAATTAAAGACCCCCCTCCCCCCGGTAGATATTTTCGCTCTGCTGTCCGTCTGGAATATTCCATGAACGGAAGTTTCTTTGTTCAGCCTTTTGTCGATTTTGCCCCTAGTAAACTGAAACAGAGGCATTGTGTAAGTTTGGATAGCTAGGGCAAGTCGATATTAATATAGATGTGCAAGCTTCCAAGTTCTCCACCAGCGTCAGGCTCAGTGGGCACATGTCCATAGGCAACAGAACACTTTGATGCGGTGCACAATGGCTTTACCAATTCTAGCGTCAACCAGTCGCGATGCTGGAATCACGGCTCTTCATTTGACGGAGATAAAGGCCCAGAAGCTCTGGTCCGGTGACGACAATGTCGACGGTCAAGGTGATCCTGCAGCCACTAGGTTTTCACTCAAAGTGGATGAAAACATTTGTAAAGTGTACCGTGAGATGCATCTTAACGCGTTCCGCCTCAACATCACCGCTCGGGTCTCGATAGTGCACAACGATAAGGCAGCCGGAACGCAATGGGCCTTGACAGAAAAGCAACGAGGCGAGTTGAAACATAAGCTCTGCCGTGCAGCAGTGAATCATGGTGCAGAGCAGGTGAGCAACAATCTAGACGATCCTGTCTCTCTTTTGGACAACGTACGGCAACAAGACAGCGCGGAGGAAATCATTAGAGACCTCAAAAACCTGCTCAGGCTTTCAGCCAGCCGCCGCCAGAAAAGTATACCTCCATCGCAGTCTCACTGGGGAGTTCACAACTTTATAGATAGATATGTGAACGAGAAGACGATCGGAGACATAGTACTTAAGTTGATCTCGCATCTGATGGAGGTATGGGCGGAACAGAGCATTCTGCGCACACTCAAGACTACTTCATTTGGCGGTCAACAACACATTGAGGGTGCTTACAACACAGGACCCCTGTCTTCCTCAGAGGCATTTGCTGTGGTTGTGCTTGACTTTGAGATGTGCCTTCAGCTGGAAGGATAGGTAAAGGCCCGGGATGCTAGGGGACGCCCAACTTTAAAAGGACGATGAAGAAGTGGTTAAAGATTGCAAAGTGATCATGGTCATGGCTTAAGCACAATTAAGAACGTAATTTACATTTGCTTAATCATGATAGCGCCCCCGTCACGCAGTCCTGCCCAGGAGCTATCACGGAGGGACCAGAAATGCATCTCAGAACGCCGTCTTGTGGCTGCCGTCTTATGGCTGCGTCGCCTTGTAAAAATGATGGAGAACAGCCAGCTACTCGTGAGTGGTGGCTCGTATTCGGGAGAAGAGCATGTTCCGGTGTCGTGTCAGCTTACGCGCAGCCCGGGCGTTTGAGAATGAAAGGATCGGATTACATCACAGGCGAACCAAGCCGCGCACCCACTAGCATTTGCACAGCCGGCCAACTCCGGCGGCCTTCGGATGCTATATCTCGGTCCAAATCCGCTTCCCTCCCTGGCCGACACGCCCAAACTTCCTCGTTCGAACCCACTGCCTGTATGCTCTGGAGTGGATTTCGCAACCTTACTCGTGCTTCCTATCACAGCACAATCCCAATCCCGACTGAGCGCCAAACGTGAACTTTGGAATCCACCCGCGTACAACTCATACAGTTTCCGACTCCCTGGCGCCACCAGCAAATGCAACCGTCACCGGCCCGTGTGGCAAAGGCCGGCGGCGGCACACCGGCGCCGTACGGGCATGCCTGCACGAACTGTGTGAAAGCCAAGTGCAAATGCATGTACGGCGATCATGTAGGTGCATGCGAGAGGTATGTTATTCCCACCGTACCGCACCGATCGAATTGCCCAGCTTGCCCTTGTCTAGAACTTGCAGACGTAGAATCTAGACCATCAGGACCACTTCAAGACCAATCTTAGCGCTGCTTGTCGTTCCATGCCTTTACATTCGACACATGTCATCAAATGTTCGGCACGTTCATCATGCATTTTACTCACCGAGATCCAGGTGTTTCCGTTTGCAGAAGAACTGTCAGCCATCAGTACCAAATCGCAAGCGGTCTCAGAAGAAGGTCCCAGGCTCGAGGACAGCTCATTTGGAGGAGAAGCTGGATGACCTCGTTTCCCTGATACGGTCCCAAACAGCTGTCAAGGGACCCAATGAATCGCCGCCAGTCCCGACCCCAGCGTCACTGGGTCAATCAACATCCGATGGAACCGCCCTTCCCTCCTCAGACTCAAGCCCCAACACCGTAGGTACCTCAACCGCGACCTGTCGCGCATGGGGTGGCAAGACGAACCCTTCCGGCAGCAGTGCAGACTCGGAATTAGACTACTACATTCCCGAGAATGAGGCCCAGGAGCGCCTGGATCTCTTCCGGCGGGACTATCCACAGTTCGGCCCTATAGTTTACATCCCGCCGAAGACGACTGCTAAGGAGCTCCAACAGACTCGCCCTCTGCTGTGGATCTCCATCATGGCTTGTACAACCCGCTCTACGAAAGAATCCCATCTGATTGGGGACAAGGTCCGCCACATTGTCTCGGATAGGGTCGTCCGACAGTACGACAGGAGCCTGGACCTGTTGCAAGGCTTGTTGGTCTTCCTCTGCTGGTCAGTCACTTCACAGTTCCTCCCCAGCTAGCAGTGTGTTGTGAAGTCTCGCTTGGCTTGTGGGCATACGTTTAATATGTTCCCGTGCCATTTGACACCATATCACGTTTGAACATCACGTTACAACAACCCAGTCACAACTTCGCTTGCTACTGTTTTCCGGCAAACCTCCCTGTTCCAACCTGTCAATCGTGGTTTAATGCTGACTATCGACACATAGGCCACACTCCCACAAAAAGGAGAACCCGTTCATATCGATATGGACTGGTATTGGAGTTGCCATCGCCCAAGACCTTGGGCTCACTGCCGTCAAGACTGAGACTGCATTTACTTTTATGAAAAAGTTTGCATTTCATGGGATGAAACACCCCCAGACGAAAGAAGGCACAATGGAAGCCAGAAGGACAGTATTGGCACTGTACGTCTGGTGTAATACGTAAGTCTGCGTTCTCGAATACAAGCGAGACCGAAGCAGCTCGCCACCTGCGCCAGGCGCTTATATGATCAACAGGGCGTCGCAAATGCTGAGAAGAGACAATCAACTTCGCTGGACACCTCATATGGAGGATAGCCTCCGGCTTTTGATAGAACAGCCTGAGTGGGAAGGAGACAAGACACTTTCCGTGCAAGTGCGCTGTGCTCTTATTTCGGAGCAAATGAACGACCTCCTTGTACAGCAGTCTCTGAGCGGAGAGAACCAGATATCGCCATACTTTATTAAGGCTTTGGACGGCCAACTGCAAGATATATGGAGGACACTGCCGGGAATCACAACCACTTCTCGTAATGGTGAGTCTCTTGAAAGGAGAACTGGTGCGGCCAGAAACTTGATACTTGACGCAGTTCCACCTTCCAGTCCCGCTACTGTCTCCGCATAAACACGTCTAACGCACCCATTCTCTCTCACAGAAACAGTGCTTCTCCACATGTACGCCACTGAAGTCATCATAAATGAGCTTGCACTACATCTACCGCCATCCACGGCCCATGCAGATATCATGTTTCGTGTAGGGCGGTTGCAGAAGTGTCTCAAGGCCATCGAGAACTGGTTCGAGACGTACGAGGCTACGCCGCCGTCTATGGCGGTCGGCGGAACCTTCCACATCTTCGTGCAGCTTGTTAGCTGCCTGGTAACGATCATCAAACTCAGCAGGCTTGAGGACTTCCCGGCTTGGGACGCAGCTGAAGTGCGGAGGCGGCTCGACATCTTTGCCATGTTCGACCGCGTCGCAGCACGCATGGACAAGATCCGTGTTGCTGTCGGTATTCAGGAGGACGACGAGCGCGGTAAGCAGCTTCTGAATACAAGCTTTACCCCTTCAAGAACAGCCATGCCCCATTCTTGGCCTATACAACATAGCCTTCAGGGGCTATGGACTTTGAAACAGACTATGGCCACTTTGTGGCCTATTCTTTACTGTGTCGGTATGAAGGTACTCCTTTAGTTCTTTGATGACTGACTGCGATGCTGTAGAGGAAAGCATATGGGCCAAATCAGTCAAGGTTATGGGGCTCATGAAGGCAGGCGTCCAGGCGGACTGGGCGAGCAATGGGATCACAGGCGGCGAGCCTGATCCATCTTCGGCTGGTCCACAGGCCCTCGACCATCGGCTGGCCATGGCCTCTGGCAATGATACGGTAATGGGTGCCAACTTGCAGATCAATCAGGATGCTCTGACAGGGGAATTCGTGCACAACTTTGGGGACGACCCATGGCTGTCAGCAATGTTTATCCCGTGGGATGCAATGAATTTCTGAAGGGAACTCGGTAGCCGCCGAAAGAAGTACAGCTGAAACTCTCCACTGTCTGGCAACTCAGATTCACTACTCCTACAGCCATTTATAGATGAGAGCCCCTCCAAGCTTCTTCACGTGTAACATCGATACAGTAAAAGTAGTAAATAATGCAGTTTTATTGCCAGGAAAATTGTAGCCAGGCCTGGTGCGTTTCCCCAGCTCCATGGCCATCGGCTCACGTCTTCAATTCAAGGACGTACTGATGTGAATAGCTCACCACCGCTCCCACCTCAATTTAGACATATTGACTCCCTAAACCTTTATTATCCGCTTTTTAGTACCTCAGCAGCCTCCAGGACTAGTCTCGTAGCTGAACGGGCGAATTTGGCTTGTCATGAGAATCTTGATTCGGTCGCCATTATCGTCTCCCGCACATTAGCGAGCCGTGTTCAGACTTAGGTGTATTAGCCAAGGCGGTCACGTATAGAGATTTATTGTTGGTCCCACATGTTAAGAGGGGCCGGTACACACTCAGTATTGTACAATGAGCAATGGAAGATTTATTGAAGCACACGTATGAAGCGTACCACGATGCAACTATTACCGTAGCATCGTGGCACCTTCGCACCGTGGCACCTTCAAAAACAGAAAAATCATACTACAGCCTCTACAGCTTACCTTACTCTTTACTTAGGTTATTGGAAGTTGTTCTATAGACTATCTCTCACTCACCACCGGTGGCGGGTTATTCTCTAGAAGGTGGGGACGTTATCTTATAGCATGCCATCCTATAAGAGGCTAAACGTTCACCTTTAGGAGGCCGGGAGGCCGGGAGAGAAATTGATGGGCACGAATCATACCCTTTGACGCTATTTGTTCACGATGGACATTACATGGGTGGGTGGCATCGAGTGAGTGTCCTACGTTGCGCAATAACCCGATGTTTCATTGGCGTCATTCCTATGGTTACAATACTTCATAGTGCTATTATCTAGCACTAAAAGACATAAAGGAGTAAACTGAAAGTATGTGTTCAAGTGGGGTTTCATCGCATTCATCCGCTCATCCGGCCCATAGTTGCTCGACCACCCTGCACAGGTCATCTGTTCTTTCCAGCACGCAAACCGCTGCAGATACAAAGCCAACCTTGAAAATAGCAACCCATACCGTCTTAATAAGCCACAATTCACCTTAGGCGGTGTACTCGACTAGGTTGCTCTCTGTCACATTCATGAGAGCCTGCCCGAGCAAGATCTTCTTCCCTTCGCTGTCGAAGACAGCATAAGTCGCCTGGAGGAACGGGTTACCTAGACTGGTTAGTCCCCCACCCACCCCGTTCTCAAGCCCAATGACTGATGGAATTGCACATTGCCCTGAGATATCACCAGGGACCATGAGGAGATCAAGTGGTACGTTGATCATGGTGGCGTCATTATCGAACCCGAAGGCCATTGACATGGAAGCAAGACTGCACGGAACATTCCCAAGCAACACAGCATCTTGGTTATTTCTGGTTTCCTCTCCCAAAGTTTGAGCCATTCCTCGGACTGTATCGGCGGGTAGGTCAAGCTCAGGGTTTCCCGTATCGAGGAGAGCAGGCTGGATGTCGTTGAGCAAGTTTCTTGGTGCTCGCCTCTGTGGTCCCGCTTGCTGCCCGCTGCCACCGGTGACTGTTACGGAGCTGAGTCCCACGACGAATTGCGGAAACTCTCCTTGGTCGTTGGGAAGTAGAGGTACTGCTTTTAGCTCACCACTGAATTTTGCTTTGTCTACGCCACCAAATGCAATTGACCCGGGCGTTCCACCTGAGAATATGCAATTAGATCCAATGAACAACTTTCACAATGCTATCACAATGGACAAGCAAGTTGAGCACTTACGGAAGTCGTTGACATAAACTCCAAAGGCGCTTGTCTTGGTGACGCCAGCTTGCTTCATCGAGATTGGTACATTCGAGTACGACTTGTCGGACGCCTCATTGCCGACTGGGCCAACTCCAAACACGGCGAAAGATGGTATTTCATCAGGGACAAAACCGTCCTCTTGGAGAGCGAATTCGGCATCTGATAGAGTCTGATTGTTGTTCCCGAGGGTAAGAAGGCTCTTTACAAAAGGCCCCTGATATGACTCGCCTGTGCCGAAGGTTGTGTTGAGGAGTAGGCCTGTCTTCTCGACACCGCTTGACGCATTGGGGCTGAAAGAGCCAAGGACAAGGCCGAACGGGTTCTGCGTGCATAGCTGCTGCCGCTTCTTGCACAAAGAGCTCCCAGTCTCAGGAGATATCAGGTCACTGCTGCCGGTATCGATGATCATTCTCACTGTCTGGGGAGGGCTTCCGAGACCGACGTTGACTAGTGGTAGCGGCCCCGTCTTGTTGCTGTTGAAATGGGCAATCTGTACTTCCACTATGCCAGTAGAGAGCGTAGTATTACCGCCAAATGGTGCAGAGAGCACCTTCGACGCAAGTGCCGACGCAACGAGGAGCAGAGTGGCCTTTGCCGTCATGATGTTGTGTATCAAACGGAGCTAGTGGTTGAAAAGTGAAAGCCAGAAGTTTTAAAATGCCCTTGAAAATCAAATAGCGTAGCGTCCAAATAAGCAACCACTTTTGCTTCAATGGTTGACTCGGGGGTATTGAGATTACAGTATATAGTGCGCGACAGCGGTAACTTTCTAAAAACCCTAAAATCCGCTATACCTATACACCTACTTTAATAGTTAAACACCTCTAATCTAATCTATTTAGTAAATATATAATATATTAAAGAGTTATATATATTTATTTACCTTTTACTTTAAATAAGTACTTTTATATACTATTATATAGTTTTAATTAACCTCTTTCCCTTTTTTAAAATACTATTAATTTATATATATTTATATAACTATTATTATATATTTTTAGATTAGTATAGTACTATTTATACTACTATTTAAGTTTATAACTAATTATTTAACTATTTATATATTATATATTAAAATAAAAGCTATATATTAATATTAGTAATTTTACTTTAATTATAATCTTTCTTTATTAAATATTATTAATTAAATTATACTTTTATAACTTTATTATTTAACTATTATAACCATAGAAATAGCTATATTAATAATAAATAATATATAAAATTAATTTATTTTTATTTTTATTATTTTAAATTTAAATTCTATTAAATTATTTATAATTAATATTAAAATAACTATTTAAAATTAATATTACTTTTTACTTTAAAAAATATATAATAAAGTTAGTTAATAAGTTAAATATTTATAATTATATATAAATAATTAAATATAGTAAATATTAAACTTTATTATTAATACTTATTTAATTATATTCTTTATATAAACTATTAAATAATATAATACTTTAATATTTTTATATTATATTTAATTTATTTAAAAAGAATTAAAATATTATTTAATAAATTATAATTAATAATAATTTAAATATAATTAAAAACGATATTTAATTATATTATTTTAAAACTAATATATTAAGTTTAAATATAAATTAATATTAAATTAAAAAAGAAAAAAAATATAGTTAAAACTTAATTTATATAATTTTAAAATAAGAAAAAAGTAAAAGAATAAACTTTAACTATTATAATTAAAAAAAAATATAAGTTAAGTTAAAAACTTTAAATAATTAAAAACTTTATAATTTAATAAGTATTAAAGCTATAGGTTAAATATATATAGAACTTAGTTAGTAAGTCTATATAATTTACTTAGCTAATTAGTTTAAATAGCTATTATACCTCCTATAACGCTAGATTATAGCTTCACTACTCCTTCCTTAGAAATCCTTAAGTAACTATAGCTTTAAATTAATAATTCTTTAAAGATAATTTAAACCTTCTTTACTATAAGTTTTAAGAACTATCTTAATATTTATAAAATAAAATAATAATTAAAATAATTTAAGTTTATTTAAAATAGAAATATATATTAAATATAAATAATAATAAATAGTTAATTATTATAAAAGAATATATAGTAAGTTATTATATTTATAAGCTTTATAATATATTAATAACTTATTTTAAATATAATTAAAAAAGTAGAAATATATATAATTTATATTATATTTATAAATTTCTTTTATAATAAATATATATAAAGTTATTTAATTATAAAATCTAAAATATAATATTATAACTAAAGTTTTTAATAAAAATAAATTATAAAAATTAAAAGTTAAAAATAATTTTAAAATATAAAATAAAAATAAATTATATAATTAAGATCGGATATTTATACTAATAAAAATAGCTAGTACTTTAATAAATACTTTTTTTCTTTTATTTTTTAAGCTAAATATTAATATATATATATTTATTATTTTAATTCTAACTTAGTCTTTTTTTAAAGATTTAAATATAAAAGAATTAAAGTTATTAAAAATATATTTATATTTTTATTTAAGCTTTTATTTCTTAAATAATATTTACTTTATAAAGTTATAACTTAAGTTTTAATAAAGTTATAATTATAAATTAAATATAAGTAAATACTTTATATTTTATAGTATATTATAATATTAGATTTTATAGTTAGAAAAGAATTTAATTTAAAGTTAAAAGTAAAAGTAAAATATAAAGCTTTTTTAAAAAAGATTAAATATAATACTATTTATTAAATATTAGTTTTATAATAATTATTATAAAGTTAAGTTTTATATAAGAATAAAATAGAAATTTAAAGAGTATTTAATATATATAAATTAATATAATATATATAAGAATTAACTTAGTAATTTTATTATATACTTATTTTAATACCTAATATACTATCCGTTTTTATTAGTACGAATATTTAGTTTTATATAATTTTATTATTATATAAAAATAAATACCTTAAGCTATATAATATTAATATTTATTTTTATATTTAATTTTATATTAAATTAATTAATATTAACTTTTTATTTAAATAGTTATATATAAAAATATATAAAGTTATTTATTATTAATTATAATAAAGTAAGTTTTAATTTTATATTATT
>JUJX01000328.1:13068-47757 GCA_000800745.1 Diaporthe longicolla
TAATAAAGAAATTTAAAAAAAGTAAATAATTATTAATATTTATATTTAAAACTTTATATATATTTTATAATTATTTTTAAGTTATTAGTTTTATATATTTAAATAATAAGTTATAATTATTTTATTTATAATAAAATAAATTATTTTAATTTTAATAATATAAATAATTAAAAAAAGTTTTTAAATATTTTAAAACTTTATATTATATAATATTAATACTTTATATAATATTTAATAATATTATAATAGTTTATAATTTATTAATAAATTATTAAAAAATTATAAATATATATATATATATTTTATAAGCTTTATATATTATTTTAATTCCTTTATTAAACTAGAATTTATAATAAAAGAAAATATAATAAAAGAAAATATAATAAAGGAAAATATAATAAAAGAAAATATAATAAAAGAAAATATAATAAAAGAAAATATAATAAAAGAAAATATAATAAAAGAAAATATAATAAAAGAAAATATAATAAAAGAAAATATAATAACTTTATAATTCTACTTTATAACTTATTTATAGCTAGAAGTTACTATTTTATACTAATAGCTATAATATTAAACTATATTTAATTTAGTTTATATTAATATTATTAAAGTTAAAGCTATTATAAGTTATAAATAACCTAATTTAATACTATTAAATACTATATAAAAGTATTATTATTATATAACTTAAAGCTTTAAATTAGTTAAAATAAGTAATAATAAAAGCTATTATTACTTTAATTAAAGTTTTAGCTTTACTTTATAAATATATACTTATTTACTATAAACTTTTTATATTATATTATAAAACTACTTAAAAGTAATCTTTTAGCTTATTATATAAAGTTAAAATAACTATTAAGAAAAATAACTATAATCTATTATTATATATTTAAATATATAAAACTAATAGCTTTATATAAATAGCTATAAAATAATAATTAATAACTAAGTATACCTTTATATGGAAAAAGCTTTTAAATTTAAAACTATAAATATTATATTTATATTAATAAAGTTTAATTTATTTATTAATAAATTAAAAATATATAATATAGATTTTAATATTATTAAAATCTATATATCTTTTAAAGTAAAGTTATAAAGAGGTATAAAGTTATTATTAGTAAAGAAAAAGGTATTTAAAAACTTTAAAAAAAGGTTTAATAAAGATTAAAGATTAAACTAAGCTATAGATTTAAAATAATTAAATAATAATATTTAAAAAAATAATTATAGATCTTTTAACCTTATATCTAAAAGGGATATATATATTTTATATATATATATATATTATATATATAAAGAAATAAAAATATAACTATTTAAACTTAAAGTAATATTTAGTTAACTTTATTTTATAATATAATATTAGTTATATTTAAATATATTCTTTTAATATAATATATAAAATTATATATAAATTAATAAATTATAAAGAAATAGTAATATAGTAAGTATAAAGTTTTTATTTATACTTTATTAATATAGTAACTTATTAAAATATATAATATAACTTTATTTAATTAATTAAAACTTTTTAAATATCTTCTTCTAATTAAACTTATAATATTAAGTACTTTAAAAGCTTAATATTATATATATTTAGTAATATACTTAGTAAAATACTTAGCTAAATAATAAGTATTTAATTAATTTTTAATTAACTTTTAAAACCCTTTTTAAAAACTAAGGGAAAGGTTAAAGTTTATAGCTTACCTAGCTTAACTAAGCTAAACCTACCTAACTTACTAATCTAGTTAATTACTTACTTTTAATACTTAATTTATTAACTATTAATATTAATTTAATTACTAATTCTTTTACTAAGTTAAATTCCTTTTATTTAAATTAATAAATATATTTATTAAATTTATTTTAACCTTCTTTAATACTTATTTTATTAATTATAGTTACTAGTATATTTTAATAATATTTATAATATTTTCCTTTACTTTTTATTAATTACTAACCTTTTTAATAATCTAACCCCTTATACCCCCTCCTTCTCTTTAAAAATCTAAACTTAAAGTTTATAAACTTTTTAAACTATTTATTTATTTATCTATAATACTTAAACCTACTAAACTTTTTATATTATACTTAACCTTTTTATATTTTATACTTTAATATTATAATTATAAAGAATTTATATTATTTAACTTAATATTTATATTATTTATATTTAAATTACTCTATCTCTACCTTATTTTAATTTAAAATAAGTATTAATATAATTCTTTAATAATTTTAAATATTTCCCTTATTTTACTACTTTTAAATATTAACTAATTACTTACTAAACTAATTTAATAACTTATTACTTATATTTATTATTAGTAACTATAACTTATTTAAAAGCTACCTTTATTTATAAACTTATATAATAATAGCTTTTATTAATTAAAAGTTATTATTTATAAGTAAATAGTATATTTAAACTAGTTAGAAATTATAATAATAAGTATTATAATAATATTTAAAAAGAAGTTTTTAAAAATTAAAAGGAAAAGTAAAATACCTTTTTTAATACTTTAAAACTACTTTAAATTAATAATATTTAAACTTTAATATTATTAAGTTTAATTTTCTTATTAATATATTTTAATATAAGAATATTATATAAGTAAACTTAATTCTATTAAAATTATAATAATTTAAGTTTCTTTAAACCTTAAGTAAATATTTATTATTTTTAATTAAAAATTAACTATTTAATTTAAGTATTTATATTAATAATCTTTTTATTAATATACTTTATAAATATAAAAGAGCTATAGTTTTATAATATAAATCTACTTTATTACCTAGTAAATATATATATAAATTAAGTATATTTAATATATTAAACCTTTTAACCTTTTTAAATTTTAAATAGTTATTTTTTAATATTTTTACTTTAATCTATTAAACTACTATAGTATATACTTTACTTTAGCTTTCCTTTACTAACTTTACTAACTTTTCTTTTATAAATATTATCTTTTATAATACTATAGCCTTCCTTACCTTACTTAACTCTAACTAAACTTATAATAATAATATTAATAATAATATATAATCTAATAATAATATTAAAAAGTAGTTAAATAAAAGTAGTATAATAAGGTTTATACTTTTATTAATACTTATTTTATAATACTTTTTAATTTATACTTATTAATTAAGTTTTATTATATAAAAGCTTTATATTAACTAATTTAACCTATTAAATTCCTTTAAACTTAACTATCTTTAACCTTCCTCTTTTTTTATATACTTAAACTTAACTTACTTTATAAGCTTTATAATATTATAAAACCTTTATTAACTTAACTAATACCCTTTACTTTTAATATTTTTATAAAGTTTAATACTCTAACTTTTTTAACTTTTATAAACTTATTATTTTTAATAATAAAAATAGTTAATATTAACTTTTCTATATATATTTTTTATAATAACTTAAGTTTTTAATTAATAACCTTACTATAATTTATAATTTATAAAATAAAATTAGCCTCTTTTTTAAACTTCTTAACTTATATTAAATTATTTAACTTAAATCTTTAATAGTACTTCTACCTCACTTTTAACCTTATATAAATAATTTTATATTAGTTAAAAGAATAATATATTAAAACTTTTATTATATTACTTATATATTAATTAAAAAGATTACTTAAGTAATTAACTTTACTATTTAATAAATCTAATATATATTAATTATATAACTTTTATTTTTACTTTAAAGTTATTATTATATAATTCTTTTAAAAATAATATCCCTCTTTTTCTCTATTATTAATATATTAAAAAAAATAAAATATACTATTTTATATATATATTTATAATAAATATACTTAGAACTACTATTATATACTTTATAAATATTATATTCTACTATATTTATTAATGAGTATTAATATATAATATAACTATCTTATATCTCTCTTTTTACTTATATTTAATAAACTTAACTTTAATTTACTCTTTATTATTTTTACTTTTTATTTATTAATTACTTATAGTAAATTTAAATTAATAAAGTATAGTTTAATAAACTTAGTACTAACTAAAAGTTTATAACTATTATATTTAGTAAGAATATTTAAAAGTTTACTTATACTAAGTTTAAATCTAATAAATAAATATTTTAAACCTATTTTATAATTAATTAACTAAAACTTAATTTTATTTAAAAGAAAAAGTAAAGAAAAATAAACTTAGTAATATATTAAAAATATATACTACCTTTTTAAAAGCTTTTTAAAAGATAAATAACTCTTTTATAATTTAATAAAATAATCCCTTAATATATATTTTAAAGTTAACTAAAGCTTAGTTTATAAAATATATAAAAGTTACTTATTTTATTATTTAACTAACTTATTTACTTAACTTTAACCTTATTAAATAT
Organism: Diaporthe longicolla; assembly: GCA_000800745.1. Lineage (NCBI taxonomy): Eukaryota > Fungi > Ascomycota > Sordariomycetes > Diaporthales > Diaporthaceae > Diaporthe > Diaporthe longicolla. The sequence goes on from JUJX01000328.1 coordinate 17,471, forward strand.
ATTTAAATATAGATAAAAAATTAGATTAAATAAAATTATAAGTAATAATTTATAGGTAAAAATTTATATATAGCGGTTCTACTAGCTTAGTAAGCTATCCTTTATAATATATTTAAAAAACTTTATTTAAGTATACTAAGGAGGCTAGTAATAGTAATTATAACTAAAGGAGGTTATATTAGAATATAACGCTATAACCTAGTAACTTAAAAATATATACTTTTCCTACTTATCTATAAGTACTTAGATTATTATTATATACTAACTGTAAATACTTGTAAATTAACCCTATTTAACTAATTTAGCTTAGGGGAACCCTTCTGAAGGGGTTAGAAGTCACGAATTAATGTTATTATAGGTAAAACCTTATAAGCATGGTTGCATGTGGTTTTCAGAGAAGGTCGAGTCCATCGAAAAGCTATGAGACGCAAGTAATTTACACGCGACTTTAGGACTCGATAGAGACGACGCAGGCAATCGAGTGAGCTGGTCTCCGAATGGAGCCCCAGGGACCGTACCTTAGGGTAGCCGACCAGCGAATAGATGTCCACAGGACGGGTTCCAATTATAAGCTGCCCATCACTTCGCGGGGCAGTCTTTGACATCCACATTACTTTGCTGCGGGATGGATCTCACAATATTTGTTGCATGAGGACACGCCAAGCATCCGGAGCCTGGTCTGAGTCAAGAACGGGCACTCGGACGAGCAAGTTCATCCAAGCGACCATGATCGTCTGAACCCTGCGAAAATCCAAGGGCGCGAAGATTGCAAATTAAGGGCCAGATGCTCGACAAAGTCAGTTTGGCCAAAGCCAGTCTAAAGTGACTTCCGTACCAAGCCCACTACATATATAAGCGAGAAGTCACTTATTACAAGGGTCTAGTATAGGGCTAGTTTTAAGGTTAGTCTCTAGACTAGCTTTTACTAGACTAGCTTTTAAACTCTAGTCTAGAAAAGCTAGTCTAAGACCTAAAAAGTATATAGATCTTTACTAGAAAACGCTTAGGGTAGTATGGAAATTATAGTAGGGTAAGAGATATATACTAAGTCTTAGTGTATATACGTTTAAACATAGAATGCCCTCTGTGTTTAAAAAACAATTCTGAAAGGGGTATAGTATGCCCTATTTCTTTACTAGACTGGGTTTGGCTAGACTGGGAATTGTCGAGCATCTGGCCCTAAGCTTCCATTATGCCTGCGGTGGATCTGTGGGCCGACCCGGGGTTTCCCTGCAACTCAGCTTGCAGCCCGATTCACGAGTTTCATAAATCTCAAACGCGGCATTGGCAGTGCTGCAACTTTTCAGGTTTTACCAACAGAGCAGTGCCACGCCAAGGTGGTCTTAAAGCTTGCATCTCCCGGGCCTTAGCCTGAGAACACAGTGATCTCCCTCACCTCTAACCGATGGTCGGGTGCGCTTCTGGTCTCTCAGACCCCACACTCCTGGTTGAAGTGCACCCGGCTGACACAGCTGGACTGTGAAGCAGCCTGCAATGACTGAGCTCAACATCCCAGCCATTGCAGGTGCTGCATTTCTCGGCTTCCTCGCTCTTGCAGCGCTGCTTTTTTTGTTTGCGCCCGTCACAAGATTTCTCGGCGATTTATTCTGTTGTCCTTGGAGGATCCCATTTACACGCAAGAGACGCCGCAACGGTGACGAGGAGGTGGACAAGGAAGATTTACCATACTTGTCAGAGCGCCGCCTGGAATCCCCAGTCAATGGCACTGCGAATAAGCCGATGTCAGCTGATTACGTGATGGTAGGGCGACGATCTTTGATATTCCACGTTTAAGATATGGCTTGCTCAACTAACGACGACTAGGGGCAGGGCACACGCGATCATGAGGCAGCTAGAGAGGCATATGGGGATGACACACGACAGACTGAAGATGGCCAGGAGACGCATGTTGGTTATTATGGCGGAGCGTATGGGGGAGCATATGGGGCATCGTATTGGGGCTCATACAATGATGCTCAAGGCCCTTTCCCGCGGTCGCACGGTGGGGATTGGCGATCACGCATAGACCAGTACCCTGAGTACACGGAACAAGCCACGCACGTGTATCACGCGGGTTATTACTACTCGGATGAGGACAACTACGGCTACGACAAAGGGACGTTTCCAGGCCCGGAAATCCAACGGCCACAGCCATCCTACTCTCCTTCGGAAATCATATCTGACCAATTTACCGCTGACTACTTTCCGCGGGTACAAAATGAGTACTATAGCCAATACAGAAGACAATGACTCCCCTACACAGTTCAAAACGTGGCAGGTGAGACTGATGATGGATTTGACTACCCCATCGCCTTACTTCTGAGACTAGACCCGGCCGTCTGCTCGACTTGAGAGTCTGTGTTCCTGTGAGGGCCACGTGGATGCAATGTTGAGGAGGGTTAGAAGGGGTTTGGAAAGCCAAAGTGGCTCTTAGCGTGCACATGTGGGGTGGTCATCCTTCGTCACTACCTATGCACGGACAGTAGTACTGCGTTCTGGCAGTGATTATAGCCTTTCCCGAGCCATCGCCCAAGTGCAGAGCCCCCAGCCGACCCATCCAACTTCGAAGGTGTCACCTAGGAATGCAGGTTTTGCATCAAGACGTCAGAGCTCTGCTGTGGACGCGACCTGTCATTAATCACGGCAACACATATACTGGAAGAGAGATTTCAGCGGGGCCGCTTTGGCTTTGTCAGAATGGCCTGAATGAAGCGTAAGCAGCTGTCAAATTGAAGCCTAAGCGTCAGCCACGTTTTCTAACGAATGTGGTCAGCTGCATGAAAAGCTCGAGAGCTACCAGACTCCGTGATTCAAGGCCTGAAGGAACGACCGACGACATCAGTCCCCCTCGATTACCAGTTCGAATTCTTGTCGGAAAATTCCTTTCCAGTAAGCCTGAGCCGACTTGAAGTTGCATGCAATAGATGGCAGAAGATACCATGACTTTGGGGCTCATGGTCTAGTCATGCGTAGAATACCATTGTTGAGGTTCATGGCGGGTGTAGCCCGTGCCAAAGCCCTCATATACCCTGGTATGCCTCCTTCCACCTCCCGCCTGTACCAATATTGCCTATTTTCCTGAGCGAGTGTTGCTTCGTGCAGCTCGATAACCTCGTGGCTGTCCCATACGCCCTCACTTCTGTTCAGCGAACGGAGGAGGTCAAGTGCACGGGATCGAATTTGAGCATTCGTCGTCAGGGTGGAAACCAGGGACAGGCCCCCGACCAGATCACCACCCACAGAAAACGTACGGCATTTCATGGCTATGAAAGGCCTGGCCAGAATTTCTGCCTCACTGAGGAATGCTGAGAAGAAGCTCGACGCTAATAGAGGATGGCAAGTTGTGTCGTAAGGCACAAAGAGGTGCCACAGCCTTTGCGTAAGCCTCATTTGCATAATCTGTTCCTGCTCTTCATCTGAGAGGACTTGAAATCGCACGGCCTTGACGGTCTCGTCAAAACGCGAGCTCCAGATGCTCAGCCTATCTTCCAACATGTTGAAGGACGCTTCTCTGTCCGTAAGTGAAGAGTCGTTCCCCGAGAACATCAAGTGGACGTAATGGACATCGATCTGCCTGAGATAAATGGATGCCTCGTTTAGACTGTGAAAAGGGACAAATGGGCCGGGTTACACACGTATTGGCGCACCACATGTATAATGTGGCTTGTTAGGCAGGATTGTTTCCTCCATGAAGATGGAGATTCCAATGCCGAATCTTGCAAACACGTCGGCGAGCTCGTTTGCTATCTCCACTTCAGCGCCGTGCTGGAATCGCAAGTTGGCAAGGAGGTGAGTCCCAGCCCTGAAGTGCCGGATCGACTCGGAATAGCGGCCGCTCAAGCTCTCCAGACACACAAAGAGTAGGCAACAGATCAGAACGCAGCGTATGTCGCACGGAGTGTCCATAAAATCAAGTGTATTGATGTAAGCAATGGCTTTGTTGTATTGCTGGATGGCGACACACTCCAGATGCGACGTCTGCGAGGTGGACCGGCACAAGAATAGCTGATGGGCGGCTGAAACAGCGATAATGGCGTAGCGCACAGGTTCGGATGATACAGTCAAGGGCACAACATGGTGGCCCCAGAACTCGACGGGGCCAAGGGAGTTGAAGGCGCTCTTGGTGTAATTTCTGAAATGTCGAAATAGCCACTGTTCCTCGACATTGACGAAGACATTAGGGCACATAAACTGCTGTGACTCAAGCAGGAGTGGGCCGACAAGCTGCTGGCCGCCGCCAGTGCCTTGAATCAGTGGCTCGTTGTCAGGTGCAGTGGCGTATCCGTCGCATGAGACACCAAAGTCTCGACAGCGTCGACACACGGGTTTCTCCTCGTCGCATTTCTTCCGGCGGATCCTTGAGCACTTTTAGACTCGATAGATAGCCTGGGCTAACGAGTGTCTCGCGGAAGAAAATGGCACTTTCTTGCTGCTGTCTTGTTAGCATCGGCTCTGGCCAATGAGTTGTGATGGAGCTGAAGCAGGAATACCATACCATGTCAAACACCCTGTCCGAACCTTGGGGGCAAAGGCGCGGGTAAGCTTCCTCTTGTCACCGCGGGATTGGGGCTCCATGTTCCTCCCATGCCCGACGTGGACACTGAGAGCCTTGCCAGCAGCTACTAGTACAGTATTGAAGAGCTGCGGGGATGTTCACAATCCCAAGTGGAGGCTACAAGGTCGACCGTTACGTCTTCCGTGGCAGCGAGGTAGTCACGATTTCCTGCGTTGTCTATTTATGGGGTTAGTTTACTGTTGAATTGGCATGACTTTAGCCGCAGATACATCCATTGACATAGGGAGGGGTAACAGAAGTAGCATGGGCATCAGAGGTTGAAGAACAATGATGCCGGTGCGGGAGGGGCTGTGTTGATTCAGGACATGTCATCAGCCCCTTAAAGACTGGACTGCCCAGGTGAGGTCAAACATCAACAGTACCGGCTCTCAGGGCTGCTCTGCACTGACTCCTCAGGAGGCTGGGGTTAGGGATGCGCTGCGGAATGTCAGAACTGCCGTCGTTTGGGTGGTTGCACGCGTCAGGGGCTCCCTGGGCTTCCTCGGCTCCCTTCACTGCCCTTCGCCCAGCTCCCATCTCACAATCACTCGGAACAAAACTTGAATGGGCTTGACGATCGGCCTCGGTTGATTTTGAAATCTCATGTGACGGCAATTGTGAGGGAATCCGGTCTCTGGGATCTCTAACTCCTGTGATGTGTCAGTCAGAGCCCGGAGAAGTTAGGCCGAGCGCCAGCGCTGTCTGCACATGACAGCTACATGGATGCTCTACCTCTAGCCTAGGACTGAAGACACAGGCCTCGGAACGCCGGTCGGTAGTGGGCATCTAGAGATAGTTCCTATCGGTCTCGACGCTCTGACTTCGGACATTCTCTAAACTATGGCCGCGTGTTCAGATGGCACAATTTGGCACCGGCCTGCCAACAAGCTCGCCATTTTCGATCTGGTTCTCGATTGCTAGGCCGGTCTAAAAGCTCTAGCCATACATACAGGATGCGGCCTTAGAATTGCAGTTACCTGACCCATACGGGCCGGTCAGTGCAGAGCCCATCAACATATGAAAGGGCTGGGCAGTTCTTTAGCCGGCTTTTGGGGGTTTGGTTTCTAATTACCACATATAAAGCGTATGCGGCGCCGTCATGCAGTGGTAAATGCTAAAAGCCAGCGTCTGAAGAGAAACAAAACCTACACAGGTTTGGAACATTCAGGTCTCCATCGAGAGTTCTCAAGGCCGATCTCGTCGCGCTCAAGAGCTCCCATCAACAGATACTCTCAACATGGGCACTACTTGGGCTATCAACGCAAGCTTGCTTGGAATGCTCAATTTTGGTCACAGTGCTTTACCGGAGGACGGATTCTCAGACGGTCTACCATGGAAGGAAAGGAATACTTTCTTCAAGGTCTTCGTTAGTACCATTTCCTTTTTGCTTACGATTTCTCATCCTGTACCCCTGGGGACACACGACCTTTGGATATAAATCAGCCCGCTGAAATGCAGCAGACAGGTCTAGACCACGGCGACTTGAACGATGCTGGTGGCGAGCTCCCTGACGCTAGATGTAAGCAGGTTCTGGGCGATGTTCTTGCTTTGTTGACAATCACTCTTGCCGAGTCCATCACTGGCAGTTGCATTGCTGGCTGCGCCAAATTAAAACGCTCTCTGGTGCCAGGAGCGTCTATGATTAATGGCCCATTTTCCCTGCATCACTCGACGTCACTCGAGCTAATCCCCGACGCTGTAGGCTTTGACCAGAACGGAGATCAGATTGGATACGTATTTGACCCTGGAACGTGAGTCCAAATACTTTCCGAAACAGAGCGATAGAGGCTAATTAGAGATAAATTAGCTACCTCCCCTCTGGCCGGTCGCAGGTCTTTTGGGCCGGAACGGACGGGCGACAACCCCATTATACCTTGTTCAGTGCCAACCAAGACGCACAATGTATAGCATTTGTCACTGCGTCTTGGCCGAATCTGGATCGTCATTTTGGCTGGGTCGGTGACTGGGGACAAGAGTGTGCAGTAAGCTCCCATGGCTCTGTGACTATGATGTTTCGATGTGCCCTTACATGCAATGATTTAGACTCCCTGGCAGAGAACTAACATTGCCTAATTGATGTCTAAGGGCGACGATGAGACAATTGCCACATGGTACTGTGAGTTTTTGTGTAGCACTAGGCAACGTTCAACCTCCGCCTGTGTGACTTGGTGCGAACGAGGGGGGGCCCGGGTTGGCTAACGTTTAAGTTCAGTCAGCAAAATTGCCATCCCTGGCACCACACACTTTGTCAGTGAATCCTTTAGCTTTCTTTCATGTTGGTACACTCCTAACATTGAAATTTACAGCCCAACTGCCTTTGGATAGACCTAGATGGCAGTCAGCCTGCCACAGCTTTTCAAGTTAGTTGTTTCGTTCTTAATCTGGATACCTTCCGAAGGCGTACGGTCCCTTCATACAGTGATAAACGCTCACAGACGTTTGCAGGTTAACTGGCCCGACATGAAACCGCTCAAAGACGATAATCGTGTTGGTAAGAAGGCCTATGATATGTGTCATTCGCCAAGTTTCAACATCTGTAAGTGAATACGTATTAAATGACAACAACCTTCACCAACCTTTGCATGTGTGCTGATATGCCTCATTAAACAGATCAGCACTTGGACCCTGCCCACATCGTGATCCACAGACGAGACGACGCTGAGACCGCTGAAGTGCACCACTCGAAGCACACACCTTCGCGCAAACGAACCAAGCCTCGGCGTTTGGTTGCGGAGGCAAAACTTGCCTTTGAGAGGAAGTACGGCAATATGCTCGTGATAGATGACCTGCCTTCTCATACCGCACGCAGCCTCTGTGAGTCCGACACGTCAGCTGGGCCAAACTTTGTGAACCCTGAGCATGGCTACTATTGTGACATGAAAACGAAGGCTATTCACCCTGTATGTTCTGGAGCCCACAGTCTGCGTCAGAACAGCACTCTCTGCTTCGACATGGAGCAGAATGAACTCGGTAAGCACATTCAACTGCATGCTTTGGCGCTCGTCTGAACCATGAGCATCGAACGCATTTCGCAATACTTGGGCCCTTTGCGGCCAGCGGCTAAGTTTTGTAATCACACGCTGACCCACTTCACCCAGTTGGTCCAGGAATACAAAAGCGCTCAATCCCTTTTGAGGTTCACGATTGGAGGAACTCTAAAATCTACTGAGCCGCCCGGAGTCGGGTCGGGGTCCTTTATATTCTCCTCCGGCCATTTTCGTTATATTTCTTGACTGTTATCACCAACCATGTGACGAAGGAATTCCGCAATAGACAATCCAGCACCATTTTTGGATCCCTAAAAGGACACCCGTTTGGGACTGGCAGATAGCGGGCCACAGTACTACGATGGCAATCCGGAAATTTGATGCACTAGGTTATTGGACCGAGCAGGCTCATGAGCTGAGCTAGATTTACTTTATCAATGATGAAACAGCATGAAGACTAACAGTCGGATTGCTATTCATATCCGACTCACGCAAGTCTTTCCCGTTCCCAACAACAACTCGACAAGAATTCACACTTCGATCAGATGTACATCCGTTTCGGCTCTCCCACGAACCTAATGGCCTGGGTACCTGACGGAACCATCTCTTCAAGGTGGAGATCTTCTGTGTGTGATTTCGTGCCTAATGCCCATACATATGAAGTGCATGCGGTGCCTTCATGCAATGGTAAACGCTCAATACTTAGCGTTGAAAAAAGCACATCGCCAATAACAGTGCAGAAAGATTACAATAAGTCTGTGGGCACATGGCATCAACCTAGTCCCACACAAACAAAGCTAGGAGGCATCGCTCCCGACTCGGACGGCGCCGTTGACTCGAATCGTCAACACAAGCAACCCAAGGGCTAACAGACGGCGAAGCAGGTCATCTTATGTATCTTGCGCAATCTAAAGATATTTGAACAAGACACAATGCCGATAACAGTCGAAGGGGGGCCCACAATTAGTGGCACATGGTGAAAGCCTTGTGATAGCCGCACAGACAATGCTAGCGAGAACCTTTGACGGCGCCGTCAACTAGAGAGCCGGCGAAGCAGGCGAACGGCATAGTGATGAAGTTCGCTAGTTCAAGGGTGGAGGATTGCAGGTTTCGGCAGAGCAAATTCAAGTGTTGACTAGTCCTACCGCTCCTGACTTTTCATCGAACCAGTCTTCCGCAATTGCGATCCAGTGTGTGGCCACGATCCCGTCAGCCTCAGGCTCCCCCACTTGAAACTGGTTCCGTTTCTATTCCGTATACAGCCGAAGCCATACGCAGCGCCTTCATACAGTCGTAAAAGCTCAAGACCCAGCGTTTAAAAAGCCATACCCCCCACTTGAAAACGTTGTGTTTGACTAATTACAGCCGATGCCGGTTGTCCAGCTTCCAACTCGCACACAAACAATATAGCCCCCTCTGCCGCTTCGTCCAGGCCCTGTGATGCCACTCGATGATGGCGAGGTCAGCGATGTGACAGCGCACAGGTATTTTTGGTATCCCACCAAACCGACATACCGTCGGATGCAGACCTGCCTACGTACCCTAGGGTAGTCAGCGACAGAAGCCTTAGAGACTAGGTAATGCCGAAGCATAGTTGAGAGTCCAAATGCCCAGGGGTAAGAACAATAATCCTCGATCATGATGAGCTAATAGTTCAGTCAATGAGTTCACTTAATAAGATGCCCACATGACATGTCGCAGGTCAGAATGGCCTTATGAGCCTGATCATGTATGCCATTGGTGGATGTGATGATGTCAAAACCGACGTGCGCATAGAAATACTTAGGATGACGGACGGACCAGTGAAGGATTGCCCTACTTCCTTCTAGCAGGCTAGGGCTAGCCACTAGTCTCCAATATTGATGACATGTGTTGGGGGTGAGATAGACAGGCAGCATTTGTCTCTGGCTTACAGATCTATTAAGAATTGAGCTAAATACACGCTTGTTGAAGAGACGGTTCTACGCGACCGTGCAATGGTCGAAGTCCGCGCTGCAAGAATTCTATATACGATTTAGTCTACGGTTGCTGTTTGAGTATTACTTAAATATTACTCAACTAATTTTAAAATGTTGGAATCCTGCTAATGCTCTAGGCTGGCGGTTAGAGACTACCTAGGGGGCAGGCCTTCCCTACCCCCCTACACCCTTAGTATAGGGGGTACTATAATTATATAATAGCTAAAACCCTATAATATTTATATATTCTTTTTCTAATAGTAACCCTACTAAAATAATAATCTTAAATATATTATATACTATATACTATCTATATATATAAATACTTTATATAAATATATTATTTTAATATTTTTATAATATCTATATAATTTAACTATAATTAAACTATTTATTTTATAATACTTACTAACTTTATTATAAGTATTTATATTTAAAATATATTAGTTAATTAGCTAACTAGTTAACTATTATACTTTAAAGTATATTAAAAGCTATAAACTAAGTATTTAATTATAAAACTATTATTAAAGAATATTTAATACTTTATATAACTAAAAATAAAATTAAAGTAGAATAATATTAACTTTATAATATTTAAAAGAATTATAATATACTTAAATAATCTAAGAAAGAAGTATATTAATAACTTAAGCTATAAAAGCTAATAAAGACTTTAATTTAAATATACTATAGAAATTAATTAAAAAACTTTATAAAGCTTTTTTATTATATTAAATCCTTTAATATAATTAGTTATTTAATATAACCTATAATATTTATTAATTACTTATAGCTCTTTTAATAATAAAAAGAGGAGATTCTTATATAATATATTTAACTTTTTTATAATAATAGCTTTAGTTTAATTATATCTATAATTATTAATTAAATTAACTTACTATACTATTTAAAATAATAGCTACTTATATATAATACTTACTTTTTTTTTACTTTTTTAATTAATATTTAAAACTATAAAAATTATTAATTAAGCTAGTTAAGTTAAAGTATAAAGTATATAAAGTTATTATTTATAATATAAACCTATTTTTTAATTAATTAAAGTACTATTAATTCTTATATTAGCTTAATATTTTAAATATAGAAAATAGTAATAAATATAATAATATAATTAATAAGCTTTATAATTATTTAATAATAGTTATAATTTAAAACTAATTAAATAAAAGTTTTAAAGTTTATAATTTAAATAATTATAAGTTTATAATATTTATTAAATATAATAATATTATTAATAAAACTATTCTTATATATTATATTTTTAAAATTTAATTAAATTATTATTTTATTTAAATAGAATATTTTAATAATAAAACTTAAGTTCTTTAATTAAATATAAAGTTTTCTAATAATATAATAATACTTAACTAACTTTATTACTTTAACTAATATTTATTTAACTACTATATTAACTTTAAATAAAAAAGATATAACTTTAAAAAAATAGTTTAATATTAATTATTTATTCTACTTTAATTAATAAAAGAAAAAAGATTTATTAAAGATATTATAAAGAATATATATTTTTAAAAGTAAGATTTAATAAAAGCTTTTTTTTAATAGTTTTACTAACTATTATAATATTAAAGTATTTATATATATATATATAAGTTTAATATTCTCTTTATTTTCTTATTATTTTATTTAACTTCTAAGTTTTAGCTTATAAATATTAGTATTTTTTAATATTTAAAGAAGAAGTATTAGAATATACTTTAATAGATAATTAAAAAAGATTATTATATAATCTTTTATAAAGACTTTATTTATTAAATATTTAAGTTAATAATTAATTTAATATTTATATTTAAATATATAGTATATATTTTTAAAAGAACTAATTTTTAACTATTTAAATAAAAAGTTATAATAAATAAGTTAGTAATAACTAATATAAAATTCTTTATATTACTATATTTAAACTTATTATTAAATTAATTATAAAGTATTAATTATAAAAAGTTTATATATTTAAATAAATAAATATATATTATTATTATTTATTTAATAATAATATATAAAAGAGATTAAGTATTATTTTATTAATAGTATTTAAATTTATTATTTATAAAAAATAAGTTAATTAATTAAAATTTAAATAATTAATTATATTTAAATATTATTATAATAAATATTAGTTTATTAAAAAAAGATATAAGTTAAATAAGGATATTATTATATTTATTTTATTAAAAGAAACTTTATATTAAAATAAAAGTTTTTAAATAAAATAAAAAAATTTAATAGTAAAAGAAATAATTATATATTATAAATTAACTATATATTTAAAAGTATAAAGCTAAAATATTATAAATTTAAAGTATTTTAAAATTTTATATAGATTATTAAAAAGCTATTAAATATAAGTTTAATAGAAAGCTAATTATAAAGAAAGTATAGTTTAAGCTATATTATTAAGTTAAATAAAAGAAGAATTAAAACTAACTAGTATAAAAAAGCTTTATAAAACTACTTATAATAGTTTAAAATAGTTTTAAACTAAAATACCTATTTAGCTTAATAATATCTTATTTAAATTTAAATTAGCTTTCTTTATTATTAGTTTAAATAAACTACTAGTTTAATAGAATTCTAAGTTAATAAAAGAGCTTTTAATTAAAAAAGAAGAAATATTTAAAATACTTTACTTATAAAGTAGTTTTATTAAATTTAACTATAATAACTATATTAATAATAGTATGTTTAATATAAAAAAAGAAATTTAGTTTATTAAATTTATAAACTATAATTTAAATATATTATTAAATTATTTTAATATTCCTTTATTACTATTATATATATAAATATATTAGAAACTAATTTATTATTAAATTAAAGATAATTATACTACTTTTTTAACTTAGTTAAAAGAGTATCTATAATTAATTATAATTATTTTATAGCTTATATTATTTATAAAAGGTTATTAAATTAAGTTTAATAAAGATTAAATAATTCTTTTACTTTAGAATTATTAAATTAATATTTCTTTAATAATATATTAAATATATATAAAGTAATAGTAGCTCTTCTAAGTATAAGGTTAAAAAGCTTATAGTTACTTTTTTTAAAAATAATTTTATTTAACTATTTTAAATCTATAGCTTAGTCTAGTCTCTAACTTTTACTAAACCTTCTTTTAAAGTTTTTAAATACCTTCTTCTTTACTAATAATAACTTTATATCCTTACCCTTTTATAACTTTACCTTAAAAGATATATAGATTTTAATAATATTATAATCTATATTATATACTTTTAATTTATTAATAATAAACTAAGCTTTACTAATATAAATATAGTATTTATAGCTTTAAATTTAAAAGCTCTTTTTATATAAAAGTATATTTAATTATTAATTATTATTTTATAGCTATTTATATAAAGCTATTAGTTTTATATATTTAAATAATAAATTATAGTTACTTTACTTAATAATTATCTTAACTTTATATAATAAGCTAAAAGATTACTTTTAAATAGTTTTATAATATAGTATAAGAAGGTTATAATAAGTATATATTTATAAAATAGAACTAAAACTTTTAAAGTAATTATAGCTTTTATTATTACTTATTTTAGTTAACTTAAAGTTTTAAGTTATATAATAATAATACTTTTATATAATACTTAATAATATTAAAGTAGCTTATAGCTTATAATAGCTTATTAATAATACTAATATAAATAGATTAAGTATAGCTTAATATTATAGCTACTACTATAGAATAGTAACTTTTAGTTATAAATAAGTTATAGAGAATTATAAAGTTATTATATCTTTTTTTACTATATTTTCTTTTACTATATCTTCTTTTACTATATCTTTTTTTATTATATCTTCTTTTATTATAGATTTTAATTTAATAGAAGAACTAAAATAATATATAAAGTTTATAAAGTAATAGTAGTAAAGGTAGTAGGTTAATATATTTAAAATCTAGTTTTTATTAGGGTTACTACTAAGAAAAAGAATATACGAATATTATAGGGTTTTAGCTATTGTATAATTATAGCACCTACTGCGCTAGTAGTAGGTGATAAGAACCGAGACCCATAGGTAATATGAGGGCGAAAATGACCTGTCTGTAGAGTTAACTCCAACCACCAAGCATCCTCAAGCTCGGAGCTTGCTAGGTAGGTGCATTTCGAGACTACTTAAATTTATAGCGTCCGCTACGTATCATTCTATGTCGTGTGGTGTGTTGAAGGAGCATACGGGTAGACTAGTCTAGATAGGCAATCCTCTAAGCCCGGGATAGTTTGCTTAGACTTAGCTGAATACACACACACACGATCCCCATCATCTCGCACGGAGCAGAACAATGCGAATCTTCTTGCAGCGGACGGAGAGTCCTTCACCCTCTTCTTCTGACTTGTGCTGCTCTGACGTTCTCGTCAAAAAAGAAACCCTCGAAAACATACCTTCCCAAGGGTTGCTATAAGGACAGACTGGCATACTCTTTTATGTTGTAATTCCTTTCTCTATCAGTTGTCATCTGTCTGACCCTACTCGAACTACTTTGTATAGAGGGAAGAACGATATGAGAGTGCACATCTAAGGCGCTACCGCCGAGCGAGACGCAAAAGCGGGATCGCTTAACACAGTTCCCTCTACGTGCTACCGCCTTGCCTTGCGAAATTGGTACAAATTGGGTGCTGATCCATCATTACTCGTGCAGCACGCGCTACTCACCGGGGCCAACCGTGCGGTGTATACTGTTTGTCCGTGCGAGCAACTACAACTGCCATCAGAATACGCCCATACTCCGTAACTCGTAGACTGGAGTTTGTGACCTAAATGCCGCGTGTGTCTCTCGCGATGAACAGACCGAAACCTAAGATGAGGCCCGACCACAAAGCACTGCAGGATCTGTAGCACTAATCTAAACAAGTTCAAACCTAAACTTTGACTACCTGGTCTTACCTCTCCTATTCTGCCTTACTCCCAACTAGGCCAACTTCTGTTTTACAAGACCTGAATAAGAGCATCTAGACAAGGTCTGTGCCCAGCAGTCCTCTACAAGAATAAAAGAAACTTGTCAGTAGCAAAATTTACATCTTATCATCTTACAGTGCAAATATTATTGTGTATATTGGGCTGGCCCCGGCAAACCTCACCTCAAACTTCTTACCACTTTGCTTCATCATCTCCCTGTACAAAACGCACTCCCAAGCCCAGTTGGGGTGTCCATCTCTCCACTTTCAAGCCGAAGTCAACATTAACGTATCAGCTTACGAGTTTACTACAATGCTCAAAGGATATCTTCTCGTAACTCTGGCTGAAGTGGTAGTTGCGGTACCACTTCTCAATGCCAATGAGCGTCGACTTGCCCATAAAGATGAAGTCAGCTGTTCCTGGAGCCAGTCCGGAGATCTCGAGTGCCATGTGAAGAACAACACCTCCATTGTTGCGCAAAAGGAAGATGACCTTCCATCAACTGCCGACATCGAAGCAGGATGTGCTTGGAATGAGGCGTGCTCCACGACGATTGAGCTTTCTGATGTCGATGTTCCTGGTGCCACCCCACGAGACAGTCTCCTTACTGTAAGCGATCTCCCTCTCGCCTTATGGGTTCTTCTTCCACAGATTTCGAAATAATCAAGAACGCAACCCTATAGGTTCCGCTGCAGGTGACTAACGCGTGGAAGGCCACGCCGAAAAATGGTAATTTCACAGATATAATCGATATTCTTGATCCTAAAAAGAAATACGAAGGGGATCCAAAGTACACACTGGGGAAAAAACCATGCACGGCACCGCCAACTGCGTTCAGGGACAGACTCAAGTTCGAAGGGGAGCTCCAAAATGGCATGAAACCCGAATTTCGGAGGGAGCTGGATCATGACCTCGAACTGGGTCGACAAATCACCATTCGGAAAGACATTCTGTACCAGCTGCGGAGCTTGGAGGACGCTGCATTTAAATCCAGGGCGTTCAAAGCAGAGTTCGCTGAACACTTAAGAGCCCATCATGATTATCGTGATTCCATGTTTCAGAGAATCACAGATCGCGTTAACCTATTAACCGTCAAGCAAGGATTCCTGTTTCGGTTCAAAACCTTTCCAGAAACGATGAGATTATTCCCCCGCATTTACGTCGTTCTGGCCAATATCGCTGGAGAATACTTGTGTGAGCAGGATGCGGCCTTCAAGGATGAATTTCCTTCTGCTTCTGAGAAGGACGAATGGTGGAGATGGGAAGCGATAGTGGCATGGCTGCAGGAAATAAAGCCATAGCGTGCACTAGTACTTCCCTTAGAGGAGGTCATTAGGGCCACCTATTTACCTATTTAAATACTTTATCTCTAAAGCTATTATTTAGTATCTTTATAGTAGATCGCTAACTCCTTATTTATTTTTTTTAAATAATTTTATTTAACTATTTTAAATCTATAACTTAATCTAATCTTAGTTAAACCTTTTTTAAAAGTTTTTAAATACCTTTTTTTCTACTAATAATAACTTTATACCCTTACTTTTTTATAATTTTACCTTAAAAGATATATATATTTTAATAGTATTAAAGTTTATATTTCTATACTCTTAGTTTATTAATAAATAAACTAAGTTTTATTAATATAAATATAATATTTATAGTTTTAAATTTAAAGGCTTTTTTTATATAAAAGTATATTTAATTATTAATTATTATTTTATAATTAGCTATTAGTTTTATATATTTAAATAATAAATTATAGTTATATTATTTAATAGTTATTTTAATTTTATATAATAACTTAAAAGATTACTTTTTAATAATTTTATAATATAATATAAGAAAGTTATATTACTTAGTTTAGTTAAATAAGTATATATTTAAATAAAGCTTAAACTTTAAAAATAATAATGTGGTTAATTAGTTAGTAGCGGATATTAGTAAGTCGCGGATTTTTATAATATCTACTAACTTATATTAACCCCAGCACCTACCTAATATAATTAATTTAATAAAAGTTAGCACTAACTAGTACTAACTACTTTAATAACCTTATTTCTAATTAGTTTTATTAATTTAAAAGGGTTAGTATAGTTACATTTAAGTTTAAAGTAATTAACTTTTAATAAAGGGGGTCTGTTTTAGTATAAATTATATCCTAGTTTTTTATATTAGTCTTACTCTAATCTACCTACTTAAATATTTAATATATTAGAAATTAACAACTACTAATATATTCTTTATTAAAAGAAGATAAAATCCTTCTAGCTATCTAGATAATTTATAATTCTAAAAAAAAAAAAGTAAAACCTATACCTATAACTTAAGCTACTACTATCTTTAATATTCCTAAAACTACACTATACTATAGGATAAACTAATAACACTCTTATAAAAAATTATATATTAATAGGTATAAACTTAACTAAATTAAAGAGTAAATACTTATTTAATATATTATTAAGTAAGATATATAAGGATTTCCCCTATAACTTTCTAGTATAGAAGATATAGCTAACTTTCTACTAGTATTATATAATACTAAATCTATAAGTAAGTACTAGGCTTAATACTTTATAGATTAATAACCTAGCTTTAAGACTAAGTTTAATTATCCCTATAACTATTAAAGGGCCCTCTATAAAGATCTAGAAGTTATTAGGAACTAGTTTAGGCTACTCTATAATATAATAGCTAAGTACTGGATTATTAATAATAATCTCTATAACTTTAATAAGACTAGCTTTATAATAAGTATAATTACCCTAGTAATAGTTATTATATATATTAATAGATATAGAAAAGCTAAATTAGTCTAGCTTAATAACTAGGAATAGATAACTACTATTAAATATATTAATATAAGTAGGTTATAGATCCTACTATTTATAATTATTTAAGGTATCTACTACCTTACTAGCTAGGTAATAAAGTTAGGTTTTCTAAATAACTAGGTTATTAAGCCTACTCTTAATAGATAGATAGATAATAAAACTAGTCTAGAATAGATTTAGTACTTTAATAAGTATATTAAGCTAAAAAGAGATACTAATTACTAGATATTAATTATAGATAGTTATAAGAGCTATATATTAGCTAAGTTTAACTAATACTATAAAGATAATAAGATTATTACTATTAGTATACTACTATATTTATCTTACTTACTCTAGCTACTAGATATTATATTATATTTGCCCCTAAAGTATATATATAGTAACTAGATTAATCTCTTTATCTAAACCTTTATTAACTATATTACTAAGTCTAAGTTCTTTCTTATATTTAAGATAGCCTATAATAAGACTTTTATAGTAGAAAATATTAAGTCTATATTTAAAGGAGCTAGAATTACCCTTTAAGACTCTAACTCTATAATTTCTAAGCTTAATATCTATCTATAAACTCTAATATAGTCCCTTTCTATTTCTCTTTAAAAATAAGAGTCTTAGATACTATTAAATACTTAATAAACTATTTAGTAATTAAGTTTTATTAAAAGTAGGATCTTTACCTATTAGAGGAGCTCCCCTATACTAATTATAGAGGCTATTAACTAGATAGTAAAAGGTATATAAGTAATAGTATATAAACTAATTATTTTAAAGGATTAGGTTTATACTTTTAAGAAGGCTAATATAGTACTTATTAAATACTAGAGAGCTAAAAGAACTTAGATATAACTTAGAGGAGTACTTACTATTAAGGAATTCTAAGCTTTTATTTAAGAGAAATAAAAGAGGAAGTAGCTAGCTAGTAAAATAAATAGTAAGACTAAAGAGTTAGTCTATAGTAGACTAACTAAATAATAGTATAGTAACTATAGTAAAACTAGGTATAATATAAGAACTTATAAGAAAGATATAAAGGACTCTAGTTAACTAGATTCTAAATAGATTATATTTTTTTTAAATTAGTTAGTACTAATTAGTACTAATATATATAAAACGTAGTCTACTATAGACTATATTTTTAATAGTATAGTTAGTACTAATTAGTATAAAATATATATTTCCTACTAAAAGTTACCTATCTTAGACTAGTACTATACCTATACTAATCTCTTTAAATTAGCTAAATTAATTAGAAATAAAGTTATTAAAGTAGTTAGTACTAGTTAGTGCTAACTTTTATTAAATTAATTGCACTAGGTGGGTACTAAGGTTAATATAAGTTAGTAAATATTATAAAAATCCACTACTTACTAATATCCGCCACTAACTAATTAACTACGTTAGTAGCTTTTATTATTATTTATTTTAACTACTTTAAAACTTTAAATTATATAATAATAGTACTTTTATATAGTATTTAATAATATTAAATTAAGTTACTTATAACTTATAATAGCTTTAACTTTAATAATATTAGTATAAATAAGTATAGTTTAATATTATAGCTATTAGTATAAGATAATACCTTTTAATTATAAATATATTATAGAGAATTATAAAGTTACTATATTTTCTTTTATTATATTTTTTTATTATAGATTTTAATTTAGTAAAAGAATTAAAATAATATATAATATTTATAAATTATTTTTTTAATAATTATTTAAACTTTATATAATAAATTAAAATACTATTTTTAAATAAATATATAATATAGTATAATAATTATTTAATTAAATTAAATTAATATATAATTTAATTTAATTTAAGTTAAGTTATAAATCTTTAAAAAAATATTACTTTTTTAACTATATATTTAAAAAGGTTACTATATAATATTTTAATATAAAATACTTATATTTATTTTATAAATTTAATAATAATTTTAATTTAAACTTTATATTAAAAAATTTTCTATATATAATTAAATTTAATATTATAATTATATTTAAATATTAATTAATATATTTATTATTTATTTATAATAAAACTCTTTTTTAATAAAAAGTTTAAAGTAATATAAGTAATTTAAATTATTTTCTTTATTAACTTTTATACTTATTATAGTACGCTATAGGTACTATATACTTCTATATTAAAACTATAGGCTAGTCTATATATAATAAGATTAGATAATAAGGTTCTTTATATAAATAATCTCTATATAAATTAACTAATAGAAGAAAGAATTATCTTTCTTTATATATATATATATATACGCTATACTTAACTATAGTAATACTATTAAATTAAAATACTTTTTATAAAATAACTTTTATAAATTAAATTATAATTTAACTTTTATATAATTATTAATATTTTATTAATTAAATCTTATTTAAACTTAACTTTTAATTAACTAATTATATAACTAATATAATACTAATATTAAACTCTTTTTAAATATAAAGTTAAAAAACCTATAGTTATTCTTTTTAAATAATTTATTTAATTATTTTAAATCTATAGCTTAGTTTAATCTTTATTAAACCTTTTTTTAAAGTTTTTAAATACTTTCTTCTCTATTAATAATAACTTTATACCCTTTTATAGCTTTACTTTAAAGAGTATATAAGTTTTAATAGTATTGAAATTTATATTATATACTTTTAATTTATTAATTAATAAACTACGCTTTATTAATATAAATATAATATATATAGCTTTAAATTTCAAAGCTATTTTTATATAAAATTATACTTAGTTATTAATTATTATACTATAGTTATTTATAAACTTTTAATCCTATATATTTAAAACTATATATAGTATAATAAAGGTAATACTACTAGCTAGTTACTTTATTTACTTAGCTAAAAAACTTTAATAACTAATCTTTATATTAGTTATTCCTAGTAGTATATTAAACCTATACTATTACTACCTCCTTTAAAGTTTTTTATAGAGCTCTAAGCGTTTAAAAAGGAAGTAAGATTTTATAGGAAGCTTAAAAATTAAACGGTATAGAAGGGAAGGTTTAACTTAGTTAAATAAGCTATAGGTTAGATTAATTTTAAAGTTATTTATTAAATAGAAGCCTTTATAGCCCTTAGTCCTCTATGGACGCTTATTAATAGCTTAAGAAGCTTAATTAAAACTTAAAGAATTTTTAAATAAAAGGGCTTAAACCTTTACCCTAGTTAGATTAGTTATTATAATAAAAGTAATACTATTAGCTAGTTACTTTACTTACTTAATTAAAAAACTTTAATAATTAATCTATATATTAGTTATTCTTAATAATATATAAAACTTATATTATTACTTATAATAATAAATTCTAATTACTTTACTTAGTAATTATCTTAGTTTTAATAATATAATAAGCTAAAAGATTACTTTTAAATAGTTTTATAATATAATAAAAAGGTTATAATTAGTATATTTTTAAGTAAAGCTAGAACTTTAATTAAAGTAATAGTAGCTTTTTAATTATTACTTATTTTAACTAACTTAAAGTTTTAAGTTATATAATAATAGTACTTATATATAATACTTAATAGCGTTAAACTAGGTTACTTATTAATAGTATTAGCGTAAATAAGTATAGCCTAATACTATAGCTATTAGTATAGAATAGTAACCTTTAGTTATAAATAGGTTATAAAGTAAAATTATAAAGTTACTATATCTTTTTTTACTATATCTTCTTTTATTATATCTTCTTTTATTATATCTTCTTTTATTATATCTTCTTTTATTATTAATTCTAGCTTAATAGAGGAACTTAAAAAATATAAATAATCGATACTAGTATTAAACTCTAAGACTTAAGCTATTATATAGTTCGATTAAATCCCTAGGTACGTAGACGTATAAGAGTCGTCCTAGCTCTATTGTAGGATTAGGCTACTACCTAGCAACTTCCTAAAATCGATTAGAGATAAACCTTAGAGACTATTCCTCAATCTTTGCCATTGATTGCTTTTGTATTAGGATAAGCTATCTTCGATTTTAGCAAGAATGCTCATACCTTCTTACAAATGGAAGTGTAGCCGGAAAAGCTAGCGTCGACGGGATGGATAGTGAAGCATCTGGCGGACGCAAAGGTGGCCGACCTTAGTGGCAAGGAAGGAAAGACTACGGCGGACATTTTGACGGATCATGTCTGTGAGTTCGTATAGACCCTGTGTTTTCGTGCAAGTTTCTACTGGTAACGCAAGGAAGCAATCTGGCTGTTGATTGTAGAACAATTGACCAATCAAATTGTGTGCTTTGAAGGGCTGGGTGGTCGATCTGGCGATCGCCTCCCAAGCGAAGCCAAGTCTCCATCTCATGGTTTCCGAACCCTTTTAGCAGCGGGCTAGACACATCGCGTTTCTCTTGTCGGTCTCTGGGCCATTTGTTCATTGTGGTCACAATCTTCGCGGAGCAATCCTTTAAGTGCGTGACGGTACAACACAAACCCGAAGGGTTGGTTGACTACCTAGGTACGGATAGCTGTGGAGAGCAGGTTTGTCTGGCAGTCCCCCGGTGTAGACATTAGCGCAATCAAGTGCTGCAGTGGTTTGATCAGTCAGAAAGAGCCAAGCCGACCATTCGCGTGACACGCTGATATTTTCATTCATCGGCCGTATTTCGGCTCTTCAATACCGTCTTCCCCAGACCTCTCCACTTCCCCACAAACTCGGCTCTTGGCAATCTGACCACACCTCGACATGGGCCTGGCTGGGACTAGGCCTCAAGATCACCACCGACCAGTCTGTGTGAGGGATTCGAATCTTGGCGGTGACGAAAAAGCTTGGCTATTGGGGATCGGCAGTTCTGTCAAGATACATCGGCATATATGTCGTGATCATTTCGCTGTCTGGGCAGCCAGCTAGATGTTGAAGCCACCGGCAATTCCGGCGTCGTCCTTGGCACCTCGTGCGTGCCCTGAAAATTTCGTAATGGCCTCTTTGCAATCCACCGCCATCGGTTAATATTCGGATGACCGTGACCATTCCTGCCGTTCGTCACCATTTCTACTCAGAGCTTGAGCAACTGTCGGTTTGAGCTATGGTCAAGACTGCTGGTGCTGGTCGACGGGGCTTGGCTGCGCTGGCAATATATTTAATCCCGTTCTCGCACTTCAATTGAGTGACTTTTCGCTGCACCATCTCACCCTTGAAGATTGGCAGCACCATGCATCGGCGCGCTCAACTTATCCTTCTCACTGCCGCAGTAGGCGGGCTCTCCTCATCAGTGCCTCACCATGATGGACGACAAATAGGATATCGCCAGACGGGCGAGATCTACAAGAATGCCTCCTATTCCGTTGATGAAAGGGTCGAAGACCTGCTCCAGCGGATGACCGTCGAAGAGAAAGCTGGACAAATGTTTCATACCCAGCTGAACATGCCCACGAACTATTCTCTCGTGGATGGTAGCGCATCCGATATTCTCATCACCAAAAACTTGATATCGCATTTCAACCTAGTTGGTAACATCCTGGATGCAGGCAAGGTTGCTGAATACGTGAATGAGGCCCAAAGGCGAGCCGTTGGTGGGCGTCTTGGGATACCTATCACGTTATCCTCGTAAGCGTTACTTCCTCACCTGTCATGGATCACCGTGTTTCATGTTTTGGAATGTTCTAGAATACAACACTTCAAGATCCATAGCAGAATTAACGTTGACAATAGGGACCCGCGACATTCCTTCACGGACAACATCGGAACTGGCTTTGAAGCAGGAACATTCTCACAATGGCCCGAGAGTTTGGGCCTTGCCGCTATCCGAGACGCGGAATTGGTTAGGAAATTTGCTGAGACAGCACGCGAAGAATATCTGGCTGTAGGTCTCAGGTCGGCCTTGCATCCCCAGGTTGATCTTTCCACCGAACCTCGATGGGCTCGCATAGGCGGCACCTGGGGGGAAGATGCAAACCTCACTTCCGAACTTCTCGTGGCATATATTGAAGGCTTCCAAGGCAAAGAGTTTGGTTCACACTCTGTTACCACCGTTACGAAGCATTTCCCCGGTGGTGGCCCAATGGAGAACGGCGAAGACTCACACTTCACATACGGAAAGAACCAGACTTACCCGGGAGCCAATTTTGAGCATCACCTCATCCCATTCAAAGCCGCAATTGCTGTCGGTGCCAGACAAATGATGCCTTACTACTCCAGGCCCATTGGCACCCAGTATGACCCTGTTGGCTTTTCGTTCAATCGACAAATTGTCACAGGCCTCCTGAAGGAGGAGCTCGGGTTCGAGGGCATCGTTGTCACAGACTGGGGTTTGATCACCGACACAAATATTCTGGGACAAGACATGTAAGTCCCTTCTTTAACAATGTCTTGATCACTTCGGAAAGACTTGTCTTCCGCCTGGAAGCCAGAGGTGTTATTAGGCTTCTGGTTCGGAGACAAGCTGTGGCCGCTCCCAACCCTTCAAGTTTGTATCGATATTTCATATCAGCGCTTTGTTAGCTGACTCCGATTACTATAGGCCGGCAAGAGCTTGGGGGCTTGAGAACACAACCGAGATCGAGCGTGTTGTGAGGATCTTGGACGCCGGTTGTGACCAGTTCGGCGGAGAGAACCGAACAGAATTGATTGTACAAGCTGTCAAAGAAGGTTTTGTCTCGGAGGAGCGCCTCGACGATTCTGTTCGTCGGTTGTTGCGAGAAAAGTTTGTTCTCGGTCTTTTCGAGAATCCGTACGTGGACCCTGAGGCGGCCCAGCGTGTAGTCGGAAATGCCGACTTTGTCAAACTCGGAAATGACGCTCAACGCCGAGCCTACACTCTTCTTACAAATCGTGACAATGTTCTTCCTATCGAGAACGCATCTGGGGCCAAGTTCTATATTGAGGGCTTCAACTCGACGTACCTGAAGGCGAGGAACTTGACCGTCGTGTCTACTCCCGAAGAAGCCGACTACGCTCTGTTGCGGTATAACGCTCCCTTCGAACCGCGACCTGGAGGCTTTGAGGCAAGGTATCATGCGGGCTCTCTCGCTTTCAACGCCACAGAGCAGCAACGGCAAGCCGGCATTTACTCGACCGTCCCCAGTATTGTGGACGTGAAATTGGATCGTCCAGCCGTCATTCCAGAAGTTGCAGAGCAAGCGGCCGCACTTCTCGGCAGTTATGGCAGTGGTCCAGAAGCATTCCTGGATGTCATATTTGGCATCAGTCAACCGGAAGGTCAGCTTCCATTCGACCTTCCCAGTTCTATGGAAGCAGTTGAAGCCAACTTCGAAGATGTTCCCTTTGATACCGATTCACCCGTGTTTCGATTCGGAGATGGTCTACGTTATTGAAATGCAATGGATATAGGCGGGGATTAACAGGAGATTGGAGCGCTAATTCAAATAAGTCTTACATATAATGTCATCCAGTCGTTGCAAACAAAACACATCGGAGTTCATATGTCCCACTCTCACTAAGTAGATTTGCCGACTTTTAGCCTATCAGTCTTCGGAGCGGGCGGCTGCGGACGTCCAAACTAATCCAAAAGAGTCTGCCTGTAGAATTGGACGATCTGTACCTGCTGAAGTTCTTCACTGCGTTATATGATAGATAATAATAAAAGGTAAATGGCAACCACGAATAGCAAGATCAAATTTGTCGGACCCAGCGACGACAGCGGAACACGTGAAGAAGTATTTGTTGATTTCCTCAGCTCTCGGCTCATAGGCTTGTCATCCCACGGGATACCTCCTATCGAAGGGCATGGTAGAGTAGACTCATGGCGGCCCCAAGGCAAACTTCAAAGAACATGCTTGAACAGAGGCGACTTGTCACCCATGTCAAGTAGTTCTTCTTCAGTGTACTTAGCCCGCACCTCCGCCTCCGAAATTTTAGCCTTTCGGGCATTCGTCCACTTGTAAATCATCTCCAAGAGGAATGACATTAACAACCCCGTAGCACCAAATGACAAGCCCAGGCCAAAGCCAGTGTAGTATTGTGGGCTCTCCTTGTCAATAAACATGAAGCTTCCAACAATGCCGCCACAGTTGCCTGCTGCATTCATGAGGGCGACGCCAATGCTCCGCCGTGTCGCAGGAGCGAGGTTGTTTGCGTTCCAAGCCGCAGCAGCTGGCTGGATAGGGTAGATTCCAGCGCAGACGAGGCAGACTGCAAAGTACGCTGCACCCAAATTGGCAGACAGTGCACCGTGGAAAGAAATGATGATAGCATAAGCAATCACAAGCATCGACATAGGGATGGCAACAAAAGGCATCCGCCAGTAGAAGTGGTCAGATAGGCGAGCGAATCCGATGGACGAAATAGCGCCGACAACGTAGGGCGGTGCCGACATGAGCTGAGCGTTTGTTGTCGAGAAACCCATAACCTTGGTTATAGTAGGCATGGTGAATTTGGTACCTAGAATATTTTGTTAGGATGAATGCAATCCCTTTGTTGGGAAGGGGCGGGGGGGTGTTGGGTTTCCAATTTCTTACCATAGGATGTGGCCGACTGGCAGAACAAGAACCAGGCCTGCAGGTACAAGCGCCAGTTCATCAAGACGATCTTGAGATCCCTCATCTTGAAGCCAGACTCCTCTTGGAATTTGCCGCCTTGCTTGATGAACATCTGAAGCTCCAGAAATCGGATCTCATCCGGGTCGAGCCACCGCTTTCCGCGTTTCGGGGAATCGATCAAGCAAAAGAAGCAGGCGATGCCGAGCACGACTGTAATGATTCCTTCAACTGCACATTGGTTCACTGTCAGCGTGCAAGCCATCCATAAAGGGATGATGGTATCCTTCATTTGATTTGAGTTGTAGGGGAAACGAGGAAGACCTGAAATCAAGCTGGGAAAACGTACGGATAAAAATCCAACGCCATCCGCTGTATCCTCCGGTGCCATGCATCTTTGCGATTCCAGCTGCGAGGAGACCCGAGAATGCACCTGACAATGCACTCGCGCAGTAGAAGTAGGAGATGCGCGTGGCCAAGTTCTTAGGCATGTACCAGTAGGAGCATAGATAAATTGCACCAGCTTTTGCGTACAAAAGTCAGCAATCAATGAAAAGATCACGAATCTCCCACCCGGGGAGCCCGGCAGGAGGGACCGAGCTTTTCGAGATTAAAAAAAGAATCAAAGCTTCACGTACGAAAGAAGCCGGCCCTGTCATGTTCCACGATTAGCGGCGACATCCAACAAGGACAAAAGCATGGAAGTCATGCACTCACTCAAAGACCCCAAGTAGGATACGCGTTGTCATGAGCCCACCATAATCTTTTACGATGCCGGTGAGTGTCATAATGACACCCCAGATGGTAATCAGAGTACCCAGGTACCATGAAGGCCGGCCCCATTTCTTCAGCAAAATATTGCTAGGCACCTCGAAAAGGACATAAGGTATAAAGAAAACGGCCAGGATTGTATTGTACTGCACACCGGTCATGTTGAGCTCTTCGACCATGCCTTCGATCTTGGCGTTGCCAATGTTTGCTCGGTCGATGTGTGCGATCAGGTAAAGGACTGCGAGCATGGGGACGAGTCGGATATCGACCTGGGAAATTGCTCTGTCAGTACTGTCCAGTGCTGGAAGATAGGAAGGTGTCTGCTCACCTTGCGCAGGACTTTTTTCCTCCTTTCCTCGGAGAAATTCCTGTAAAAGTCCGCATCATCTGGCGAGAGCCCGAGAACCCTGAAGCCATCAATCTCAATGACCTGAGGGACCCCATCAAGATTCTCGACATGACCCAAGGCGGCCTCTTTGTCCAAAGATGATTTAGGAGACATGATGGAACCAATTCGTCGGCTCCAAAGGGTGAGAGCACGAGAGAGACAAGGCTGTGTGTTGACAGAGGAGTCAGAAACTGTAGCAATACAAGATGAGAGCAATGGATAAAATGATCATTTATGAACTTGGTTCACGCGGCTGGCTTCCGAGTGGGTAAACGTTCATCTCCGCAAAAAGCTGATAAGAGGATCCGGGGAAGTCTGGGGGAGGTGTCGAAGGAGTCTTGGCTTTTGCGGGGAACCTTGCCTTCTCCAGCAATGGTCAAGTGTCCCAGGCTACGTTGGACGGTAGGAAAATCACTTTGACGACGTGAAACTCCACTGGGTCGGGGCTTCAAACTCTAGGCGGTTAGTTCAGCCCACACCAGCTGCTGTCAATAGTGGAGGTCTTGATCAGAAAAGGGGTCTCGAGGTGAGCATGACTGCAGACGATGGTCGAAATGATGCGACTTCAATCGCGCCACGGATCTTTAGACCCCGACTTGTTCCCTAAATTGCTTGGAGCCGGTTGGTTCGAACCCCTCCCCCGTCTGCAAATGTCCCGGTTTTGCTTTTCCGGTGTTCTTTTTCCGCCTTCGTTTTCCGTCATTGCTTTTCCGCCATCTTGTGCTCTTCAGTAGCCGCGCGGCGGATTATTGCTCTTGGCCCAGCTGTCGCGCCTAGAATTATCCTCCCACTTAGTTGTTGGCCAAAAACTTTACTTCAGCTGTGTTTCGCATGCGAAAGTTGTAGGTGTGAAGACCTGCTAGAAGTTCGTCCAGGCCGGTCAGTTTTGAACAACATCAGCACACATCCCCAACAGACGTGATGACTCTCAACGACAAGAAAAATGGCGCAGAACGGGCCTCCTCGTCCAATAATACCTTAATCAAGGATATCGTTATCACCCCTGTCGCTTTCCACGACATGCCCCTGCTGAACTGTGTTGGTGTCCACGAACCCTTCGCACTCAGGAGCATTGTTGAGATCATCGTTGGTAATAACACATATGGGCTTGGCGAATCATATGGCGACCACGTCCACTTGGACCGAATGAGGCAAGCAGCTATCAAGATCAGAGGCCTCCAAGTTCATAACACAAACGCTGTGTACCAAGCCGTTGTAGAATCACTTGCTTCGGACAGCAACGTCGGTGGGGATGGCATGAGCGGGATGGTGACCGGGACATCAACCGCCGCGAAGGTCTTTTCCCCATTTGAAGTCGCCTGTCTTGATATCCAAGGGAAGCTTGCCGGTGTTCCAGTTTGTGATCTACTTGGTGGGCGCGTAAGAGATCGCGTTCAATACTCTGCCTATCTCTTTTACAAATGGGGTGGACATCCGGGTCAGCCAGATGACGAGTACGGGCCGGCTCTTGATCCCGCGGGATTAATCAAACAGGCCCACAAGATCATCAACGAGTATGGCTTTAAAGCTATAAAGCTCAAGGGTGGCGTTTTCCCTCCCAAAGTTGAGGTTGAGGCCATCAAAGCATTGCGTGCTGAATTCCCTAATTTGCCATTGCGACTTGATCCCAACGCCGCATGGACAGTCGAGACATCCAAATGGGTGGCGAGAGAGCTGCATGGGATGCTTGAGTACCTCGAGGACCCAGCTCCCGAGATCGAAGGCATGGCTGCCGTGGCTAAGGAGGCCAATATGCCACTTGCAACGAACATGGCCGTTGTCTCGTTTGATCACCTCCCAGCCTGCATCGCACAAGACGCAGTCCAAATTGTGTTGTCCGACCACCATTTCTGGGGCGGTTTGCGTCAGTCAAAGGCATTGGCGAGCATATGTGCCACTTGGGGCATGCGGTTATCGATGCACTCGAACAGTCATTTGGGCATATCTTTGGCAGCTAGTAAGTCACTACTCAAGATTCATTGCACCTCATATTCTGCATGCGTGGCCTATTGTGAGGAATACGGTGATTTTGTTTTTTTAAAGATCAGGCACTGTTCCGTAACACAAAAGCTCCCGCGGTGCCAAACTCATGGCATATGCCTATAAGCAACCTTTACTTGGCTATGACATAGGGGCTAATTCGATACTATGTTACAGTGACGCATCTGGCATCTTCGACACCAAACCTAGACTACGCATGCGACACTCACTGGCCTTGGAAACGACGGGATGAGGATGTTGTAGTTCCTGGATCGCTTAAGTGGGTGGATGGAGGCGTTGTGTGCCCAACCGCGCCGGGTCTTGGAATCAAACTCGACAGAGAAAAACTGGAATCCTTGCATCAGCAGTATCTGAAGTGTGGGCTGAAGAAAAGAGATGACACTACGTACATGCGGAAGTTTCACCCGGAGTTCTCGAGCAAGATCCCGAGGTGGTGAACCGCTCTCCGAGACCAATATACGTGTAAGTACAGGGGCAGCTCTGGCACGGTCACAGTCACTGAGAGGGGCTCAAGTAACAATTCGAAAAGAAGAACTGTTCAAAATCGAATAGAAATATAGATGCCCAGAGTAAGTTAAAGTTGCAATAATCAGTGACTTGGAAACAAGGGATCTACTGAAGGATCTGTATTCATTCCCTCTGTAAAGTGTGACACAGGGATGTGATACAAGAAGTGCCATGCCATCCTGGAACCCGAGGAAGCTGGAGTTGGGACTGGAGAGGGCACTTTGCATCAACCTGAATTGCAGCACTTGTCTTCGAAGCGCATCGGAAGTCATTGATGTGCTTATCAGTATGGGAGCAGAACCTCGAAGTCAAATTGAGTACTTGACACTGCTTCGGTGCGGCCGCCTCTATCATCCGGCAACCATCTCATTGAAAATATGCGGTTGCGTTTCCAATTCGCCATACATATAAAATGCACGTGGTGCCTTCATACCGTGGTGAATGCTCAAGGCCCAGCGCCCAAAAAGAAAAAACACTGCCAGTAACAATACAAAAATAATACAATACGCCTGTGGGCACATGGCTTCAGCCTTGTGCCGCACGGACGAGGCTAAGAAGCATTGCTCCTGACGGCGCCGTTGACTATAATCGTTGACACCAGTAGCCCAAGGGAGCCGGCGAAGCAGTCACACGGCTGAAAAAGAAGAAAAGCTGAAGGGAAACAAGAGAAAGGAAAACCAGAATTTCGATAACATTGCGGAAAACAACATATTATTTCTGTGACACAGGCCACTAAAGGCATAACACTTGCACTGTGGAGCCTTCACACAGGGCATTAAAAAAAACTACTAGTATTTTAGTTAGTCTTATACTAACTCTAGTTTAACTAACTTTAGTCACGATTTTTTAGGACTAGG
>JUJX01000329.1:0-28837 GCA_000800745.1 Diaporthe longicolla
AGATATAATAAAAGAAGATATAGTAAAAGAAGATATAGTAAAAGAAGATATAGTAAAAGAAGATATAGTAACTTTATAATTCTCTATAATCTATTTATAGCTAGAATATAATAATTAAGGCTTCCTAGGTCTTATAAACTAAGAGATTAAAGGGTTTATATTTAAGGTATATAATAAGGTAGTAGTTAAGTAATATTTTAAATAGTATAATAATTACTAGCTAGTAAGAGCTATTTAAGAAGAATACTTAGATTAACTACTAAAGAGCTATTCTATTCTAGTACTATCTAATAGTAATAAGTATATTTATATAGTCTAGTTCTTTAGCCTAGCTTATTAGGAGTACTAGTTACTTTTAGTAATTCTAGGTATAAGAGTATTAGGAGTACCTATTACTTCTATTACTCTATAGTAATAGATTACTAGATTTAATTATTACTTTAATTAATCCTTTTTTTACTTAAGTAATAGTTATATAACTAAAGCTTAGTTCTCTTATACTATTTAGCTAGCTAGTATATTAGCCTTTAGTAGGGTTTTATTTTAAATAGAACTAACTATTATTTCTATTTCTATTAGGGTTATAATATTATCCCCCTCTTTATCTATTTCTTTATTTTTAAAGATTTTTATTATAAGTTCCTTTCTTTTCTTATATTTTTTTCTATTTTTATATCTATTACCTTATTTTATTATATTATTCTAAGTATTAGGTAGTTATATTTCTAAGATATTTAAAAAGAGTAATAAATATCTAGCTCTTATTAATTTAATTAACTAATATAGTATATTAGCTAAAACTATACTTTATTTTTATTATTTTAAAGGAAATTATATATATTACTTTACTTTAGAATCTTTCTACTATTCTAAGTATATATATAGTAGGAAGTCTTATAATAGTAACTCTATTACTTTATTATATAAAGGTTTATTTTTCTTATTACTCTATTTTTTATTCTAACTATCCTTAGTAAAGTATTTATTAAATAAATAATAATATTTTAAAAAGAAGGAGATTAATATTAAAGAGAAGTTATTTATATTATAGATTAAGTTATAAACTATTATAGGTTAGTTAGTTAAGCTATAGAGATAGAAGTATTAAGTTAAGGAGTATTCTTTTAAGTTATTCTATTATAGTATTTAGTTATTAAATAAGGAGGATATTAAGTATTTTTATTAGAAGGAAGAGGAGTAGGTTACTATTAATATATAGTTTTTAGATATTATAGGGATCTCTAATTAGTATTCCTTAGATCTAGATCTAGAGAGTTTAGGTATTTCTTTAGACTTCCTAGCTAAGTTTAGTAGTCCTATAAAGTCTACTAGTAGTTTATTAAGTTCTTAAAGAGTTTCTATATATTATCTTTATTATTATAGCTTTTTTATTTAACTAAATATTTAGTATTAGTATTATATATTTTAAAATCTAAAATTCTTTTAACTTTTTATTTTTTTTATTATTATTAAGTTTAATTTATATTTTAAGTTATATACTAATTAGTATTAGTTTTAAAAGTAATATATAAAAGACTAGATAGATTTATATTTTTATTAGTAGTAAGAGTTTAAAGTTAATATTTAAGAGTTTTTTTAAAATTTAAAATAGTTTAATCTTTTTATAGTCTAGTTTATTACTAGGTTATTTAGTTTTAATATTTTTATAGAATAAGTAGACTTTATCTCCTTTCTTTAAAGTTAATCCTTTTAACCTTTTTCTATTAGTATAGGTTATTATTTATTTCTATATAAAGAGTAGTTCTTACTAAAGTTCTTTTTATAGTTTTTAAATCTTAGTTATTTATTCTATTACTAATTATACTTTTTAACTAAGGATTAGTTCTTTATAGGTTTTTAATTTATAGCTATAGTTAGTATAGAAGGGTAATATTTTTATTATTCCTATATTTATACTATTATAGGTAAATTATACTATAGGTAGTAATTATATTTAATTATTTTATTTATAGTTAATATAACTATAAAGATACTATTTTAAAATTTAATTTAGTTTTTTAGTTTATCTATTTATTTATAGGTAAAAGGCTATTAAGAGCTTTAATTTTAAACTAAGTTATCTTATAAGTAATTACTAGAAGTTTAAGGTAAATACTATTTCTTTATTTAAGATAATTTCTTATAGTATTTTATAATTACTAATAATTATCTATAGAAAAGTATATATAAGTTTATCTATATTACTTACTTTCTTATAGGGAATAAAGTATATATACTTTATAAACCTATCTATAATAATTAAAATACTATTATATCTTACTTTTATTATAAGTTCTTTTAAGTTTAGTAGTTTAATAATAAAGTTAAGATTAATTAATTACTATAGTTTATTAGATATTAATAAAGACTATAGTAAGCTATAGAGCTTATACTTAGTAGTTTTACTTTTATAGTATATATTATAATTTTAAATAACTATTTAGACTTTTTTCTTAATTTTAAAAAAGTAGTAGTATTATTTAATCTATTTTATAGTTATTATAATTTCTTAGTATCTATAGGCTAGAGCTTTATAGATTTTTTATATAAGTTTCTTTTATAGTTCTTTAAATATAAAAAGCTATTTCCTTTAATAATATATATTTTTATCTTTTATTAATTATTCTTTAAGCTTATTAAGTAGCTTTTAATAGACTATTCTAAGTTTAGTTTTTTATTTTAAATTAACTTTAATATAGAATACTACTATTAGTTATTAGTACTCTTAGAGTAGTAGATTTTCTTTAAAGGTAGTTTAAAAGATACTTTATATTTTTAAAGGTATATCTTATAGATAGTCTAACTACCTACTAAAAGTATTTATTTTACTATTTTCTAATCCTTATTTATAAGTAATTTAAATATTAAATTATAATAAAAACTTTATTTATCTAATTTAGTATTTATTAAGTTTTTTAATAGTAGTAAAGCTAGCTAAGTTTTTATAGTTAGTAAATACTTATATTTAGTATTTTATACTAATAAAATAATATTACTATTCTTTAAATACTTTAATAATTACTATTAGTTCCTTATTAAGTATATTATAGTTAATTTCTAGTCTATTAAATTTCTTTAAAAAGAAGGTAATAAGATATAGTTTTCTTTAAATATTATATTATTCTAACTATCCTCCTATTATATAGTTAGAGGTATTTATTTTAATTTTATATTCTTTATTTAAATCTACTTTAATTAAAATTAGTTTTAAAATAACTTTTTATTTAAATTCTTTAAAAACTTTCTATACTTTATTATTCTATTAAAAGTAAGTAGTATTCTTAGTAAGGTTAGTTAGAGGAATTATAATTTTTAAATAGTCTTTAATAAATTATTAATAAAAATTAATAAATTTAAGGAATCTTTTAACTTTCTTAATATTAATTAATACTAGCTATTCCTTAATAGTAGTAATTTTAGATTTCTATATTCTAATTTCTTTAAGTTAGATTATATATCTAAGATAGTTAACTTTTTTAGTATAGAATATACTTTTTTTAATTTAACTAGAAGTTTTATATTCTAGAGTTTTTATAAAACCTTATATATATATTCTTTATAATTATTAAGTATCTTTAAGTAAATAAAGATATTATTTAGGTATATAATAATAAAGATATTTAAATATTTTTTAAAAATATAATTAATTATAACTTAGAATATTATTAATATATTAGTTAGTTTAAATAGTATAACTATATATTTAAAATATTTATAATATATTTAAAATACTATTTTCTATTTTTTATTCTTTTTTATTCTAATTAGGTTATAAGCTTTTTTAAAGTTTAGGGCTATAAACTATTAAGCTCTTTATAGTTAGTCTCTAAGTTTTTATATTAAAAGTAGTAGATAGTAGTTTTTAATAGTAATATTATTTAGTTATTAATAATCTATATAAAGTTATAGCTTTTTATTTTTTTTAAGTATAAAGAGGATAGGGTATCTAGCTAGTAATATTAATAGTTAAATATAACCTTTTATTAGGTTCTTATTAAAGTACTCTTTAAGTATTTTTAGTTAAATTTTATTAAATCTATAAATCTTTATAAATTTTAATACTATTCCTTCCTTAAAGGGTATCCTATAATTCTAATTATTATACTTAAATAGTTTAGTATTAAGTATAGCTATAAATAACTTAGTATACTTATAGTATTCCTAAGATATAAACTTCTAAAGATTCTTCTCTACTACCTTAACCTTCTATAAATAGGCTATTATAGGAATAAGGGTAAGTAGAAGGGATTAGGTTATGTAGTTATATAACTGCACATAGTGTATATAGTAAGGTTATAGCTTATAGCTATAGGTAAGTAATAAACTAGATAGAGAATAATAATAGACTAGACTAATATAACCTATTTACCCTATACTATTTATATATATATATATAAGAAGCTAACTAATACTAATTAGTAATTACTTAGTAATTATAGAATAGTAAAGTTAAAGAGGTAGGATACTATTACTATTACTAACTACCTACTTAGCTTACTAATAGTAGTTAATTAAGTAGTAATATCTATACTATAATCTAAAGTAATATAGTCCCTAGATTTATTAAAACTATATTAATAATAATTAAGTTCTAATTATAGAGTCCTTTAATTTATTAAAATTATATAGTTATAACTATATTCTATTATATAAAGAACCTTATATAACTAGAAGTATTATAGCCTCTTAATTTATTAAAGCTATAATAATAACTATAACTATAAAATAATAGTAGGAATCCTTTAATAGATATCTTAATAAACTTATAATAATTAAACTAATAAGAACTTTATAGTATAATTATATATACTTATACACGCTTGTGTGTAAATTGATAGCTAAATTTACCTACTAGTATAACTAAAGTGCTAAGGCGGTGAACTAGTTAGTAGAACTAGTTAGTAGAACTAAAGTATAGAACTAAAGTACTAGAATAGTAGATACTAGTATATATAAATATATAGTTAAATATATCTAATACTTTAGACTATTAGTTACCTAGTAGATAAACCCTATACTTCTAACTAAGTAATATTAGCTGCCTAAGTTATATAATATTTATTATTTATACCTAAATAAGTACCTAACTAACCTTTCCCCCCCCCCTCTACTACCTCTCTACCTATACCTATCCTATAACCTTATCTAATAATATTATATACCTTATATATTTCTCTTTATTATATATTTAAATAACTATAATTCTTAGTTAAGTATACTACCTACTATAGATTATAATAATAAAGAACCTAGTAATAATAGCTACTTCTTTATCTACCTAGCTAATAGAATAGTATTTACTATTAATAATATTAATATTATAATAGTAATTATAGAGAAGTTTAATTTTAGCTAAGGTATCTATTAGAAGGTTAACTAAGATATATAGGAATAACTAGTATAAATAATTATTTTATTATTTAAAATAATAGACTAAGTTAG
Source organism: Diaporthe longicolla (assembly GCA_000800745.1). Lineage (NCBI taxonomy): Eukaryota > Fungi > Ascomycota > Sordariomycetes > Diaporthales > Diaporthaceae > Diaporthe > Diaporthe longicolla. Next base: position 5,443 of record JUJX01000329.1, read on the forward strand.
TATTATTAATATATATATATTATACTTTATAGATAATAATAACTATATATAGTTAGTTAATTAGAATCTTTTAAATAAATTCTAATATATTTTTAAAAGATAGAGTAAAGGTATATTTTATACTATAGATATTAGATAATACTTTAAAAAGTTCTTATATATATATAATATTTATACTAGTAATCTATTTAGTAAGGCCTATAAGTAACTAAGAGTATTACTAGATATTACTAATTTACCTAATTAGCTATAATAAAAGCTTAGTAATACTTTAATATATATAGAGTTATATTTTTACTTTAAATTAAAGTATACTCCTTTATTAAGCTTACTAGATATATTATTACTAAAACTACCTAGTACCTAGAGAATATCCTTACTACTTCTAATATTATATATAGAATAGAATAAGAAGTAGCTAATACTAGCTCCCTTACTAATAGTAAGAATACTATTATTAAAATCTATTAACTTACTAAATCTAATCTAATATTCTATAAGGTAAAGAACTTTACTATTAATAGGATTTAAAGAGAATAAAGTATTATAGAAGGAGTAAGAAATAGAGACTACCTAACTTTTAAAGTAAGGTAGATTAGCTTATAAGAGAGTATATAAACTAACTATAAACTTTATATAGTAACCCTAACTATATACTATATATAATAGGAATAATATATATTAGTATAATAAATTATAGCTTAGTATTAAGAAACCTAAACTAATTAGGTACTTATTAGTTATATAAAAGAAAGTAGAGTAGTCTACTATTATACCTAGACCCCCTCTTTTAATATATCCTATTATACCTAGCTCTCTTTCTCTAATATATTATAACCTAAATATATATATATACTTAAATATATAGAATAGAGTAGGATAAGGCTTTATATTAGATTAACTAACTAGCTAACTACTAAGAACCTTAAAATAAGATAAGTTTAGTAGATTAAGTATACTACTAGTATACTTTATATAAGGTAGAGTATTACTAAATAGTATAAATAATAATTATATTATATTACTATTAAAAAAAGTTATAAATAGGATTATAGACTTTAATAGGATTTTTAAGTTTATAAAGATATAGGTTAACTAAAGTAAGTAAACTAAAAAACTATATAATTTACTTAATAATAAGATTTAGGTAATACTTTATATATACTTAATAAATAGTATTATACTAGAGGGGTTTTATACTATACTTTCTTTAATTCTAACTAAAAGAGTAGAAACCTACGATATATATTTAATAGAATACTAATCTATATTCTAAATAGTATATTTTATATTAAAAGACTACTTTAAAATAAACTTTAACTAAATATAATACTTCTCTAATTAGAGTAATTTAACTTATATTAATATAAAGAATAACCTAATAAATACTAATAAGGACCTTTAGTAAGTACTATAAGTATTATTTAATAGACTATAACTTTATTAATATATATTTAGACTAGAATTCTAAGAGTAATAAGTCTTTAGAATAGTAATTATTTATATATATTCTAATATACTAGAGTTTAACTATATATTATTTATACCTTTAGCTTTTTATAAGTATTTATTTTAAAACCTATACTTATTACTAGATCTCTTTATTAGGAAAATATTAATTAGGTAATTCTATATTAATAATAGTTTTATAGCTATAGAGTATAAAGATAATTCTATTACTATAGAATATAAAAATAGAAATAAGGTAGATAATATATTTTATATTAACTATAGATATAATAACTTCTATTTAAGAGGATAAGGAAGCTTTAGCTATAGTAGTAGTAGCTTTTAAGGATAATTCTAACTATAAGGTAGTAGGAACTTCTACTTATAAGGTAGATATAGTTATAATAACTACTAGTAAGGTCTTAACTATATAAATAATACTATATAGAATAAGTATTACTATATTTATAATAAAAAAAGCTATTAGTTTATAAGATATTTACTAGAGGTATATAAATAAGCTTAGAATAGCTTTAATATATATATATAGTACCTTAGTAAAGATATTTCTAACTTAGCTTATACTATATTCTTTACTAATTATAAAAGAGTTAACTATAGTAATAATAATAAGGATAATAAATATAATAGTAATATAGAGTAATTCTTTATTAATATACTATATAACTATACTATAGTCTAATACTTAATAGATATACTATTTCTCTACTTTATAATTCCTAAATAGAATAAATAACTATTTATAAAGATAGAAATACTAGTTTCTCTATTATAATTTATACTAGATAAATAGTATTTAAAATAGAAGTTTTAAAGTATTTTACTAAATACTAATATTATAAAGTTCTCTATAGTAAGTAAAGAGTAGTACCTTACTTTATAGTATAAGGATTTATTTATTTTACTAAATACTAAGTAAGCTAGATAGGTTATTATAAAGTTTAGTAAGGGATTTAAGATTTCTTCTTTTAATATAGTCTATATTAAACTTTTAGTTAGAACTATTATCTTTTATATAATTAATATATTAACTCTATTTCTACTATATTTAAAGAATATAGACTACTTATATATCTATTTTAATAATATTATAGACTATATTATATAATAAAAGTATAATAGTAAGGATAATTTCTTTTTAGTAGTATATAAATAGAGATATTTATAGTTTTATATATTTAAATAGGATACTAATAACTTTTTTACTAAAGCTAAACTTTAAAGACTTTATTATTATTTTAGGTATTTATCTATAGATTAATTATATTAATTATTTAAGAATACTAAGTATAAAGATATAGATATTAATATATTAGAAATAATTAGTAAGTTTTACTATTATTACTAACTTTATAATTTAATACTAAGGTACTTTAAGTTTAGTTTAAAGGATAATTATAACTTTAATTATAAACTTATAGTAGATATTATATACCTTAGTAGTAAAGCTATACTATATACTATTAATATAGTAATAGCTTTTTAAATAGTATACTTTCTATACTCTCTTTTTATTAGGGATATATAGGAAACTTTATAGCTAATATAGATTAATATATATCTTAAACCTTTTAACTAAATAGTTTATAATATTAGTATTAACTTTACTTCTAGTAAGTTCTATTTAAAAGTAAAGGTTATAAGAATTACTTATAAGTAAGTCCTAACTAAAGCTTATTAGTTAGTTAGTAAGGTTAAATAGTACTATAATGATTAAGGCTTCCTAGGTTCTATAAACTAAGAGATTAAAGGGTTTATATCTAAGATATATAATAAGGTGGTAGGTAAGTAATATTCTAAGTAGTATAATAATTACTAGCTGGTAAGAGCTATTTAAGAAGAATACTTAGATTAATTATTAAAGAGCTATTTTATTTTAATACTATCTGCTAGTAATGAGTATATCTATATAGTCTAGTTTTTTAGCCTAGCTTACTAGGAGTACTAGTTACTTCTAGTAATCTTAGGTATAAGAGTGTTGGGAGCGCTTGTTACTTTTATTGCTCTATGGTGATGGATTGTTAGGATTGATTGTTGCTTTAATTAATTCTTCTTTACTTAAGTGATGATTATATGACTGAGGTTTAGTTCCCTTATACTGTTTAGCTAGCTAGTATACTAGTCTTTAGTAGGGTTTTGTTTTAGATAGAACTAATTATTATTTCTATTTCTATTAGGGTTATAATATTATCCCTCTCCTTATCTATTTCTTTATCTTTAAAGATTTTTATTATAAGTTCTTTCTTTTCTTTATATTTCTTCCTATTTTTTTATTTATTACCTTATTTTATTATATTATTTTAAGTATTAGATAGTTATATCTTTAAGATATTTAAAAAGAGTAATAAATATCTAGCCCTTATTAATTTAATTAACTAGTATAGTGTATTAGCTAAAACTATACTTTATTCTTATTATTTTAAAGGAAATTATATATATTACTTTATTTTAGAATCTTTCTACTGTTTTAAGTGTGTATATAGTAGAAAGTTTTATAATAGTAACTCTATTATTTTATTATATAAAGGTCTGTTTTCCTTATTACTTTATTTTTCTTCTTAACTATCTTTAGTAAAGTATTTATTAAGTAAGTAATAATATTTTAAGAAGGAGGAGATTGATATTAAGGAGGAGTTGTTTATATTATAGACTAAGCTATAAGCTACTATAGGTTAGTTAGCTAGGCTATAAAGGTAGAAGTACTAAGTTAAGGAGTATTTTTTTAAGTTGTTTTATTATAGTATTTAGTTATTAGATAAAGAGGATATTGAGTGTTTTTGTTAGGAGGAAGAGGAGTAGGTTATTACTGATGTATAGTCTTTAGGTACTATAGGGATCTCTGATTAGTATTCCCTAGGCTTAGATTTAGAGAGTTTAGGTATTTCTTTAGACTTCTTAGCTAAGCTTAGTAGTCCTATAGAGCCTACTAGTAGTTTATTAGGTTCTTAAGGGGTTTCTATATATTATTTTTATTGTTATAGCTTTTTTATTTAACTAGATATTTAGTATTAGTGTTATATATTCTAGAATTTAAAATTCTTTTAATTTTCTATTCTTTTTTATTATTATTAAGTTTAACTTATATTTTAAGTTATATATTAGTTAGTGTTGGTTTTAAAAGTAATATATAAAAGACTAGGTGGATTTATATTTTTATTAGTAGTAAGAGTTTAAAGTTAGTATTTAAGAGTTTTTTTAAAATTTAAAATAGTTTAATCTTTTTATAATCTAGTTTATTATTAGGTTATTTAGTTTTAATGTTTTTATAGAGTAGATAGACTTTATTTTCTTTCTTTAAGGTTAGTCTTTTTAACCTTTTTTTATTAGTATAGGTTATTATTTATTCTTATATAAAGAGTAGTTTTTATTAAAGCTTTTTTTATAGGTTTTAAATCTTAGTTATCTATTTTATTACTAATTATACTTTCTAATTAGGGATTAATTCTTTATAGGCTTTTAGTTTATAGCTATAGTTAGTATAGAAGGGTAATATCTTTATTATTCTTATATTTATATTATTATAAGTAAATTATACTATAGATAGTAATTATATCTAATTATCCTATTTATAGTTAATATAACTATAAAGATACTATTTTAGAATCTAGTTTAGTTTTTTAGTTTATTTATTTATCTATAGGTAGAAGGCTATTAAGAGTTTTAATTTTAAATTAAGTTATTTTATAAGTAATTATTAGAAGTTTAAGATAAATACTATCTTTTTATTTAAAATAATTTCTTATAGTATTCTATAGTTACTAATAATTATCTATAGGAAGGTATATATAAGTTTATCTATATTATTTGTTTTCTTATAGGGAATAAAGTATATATATTTTGTAAATCTATTTATAATAACTAGGATGCTATTATATTTTACTTTTATTATAAGTTCTTTTAAGTTTAGTAGTTTAATAATAAAGTTAAGGTTAATTAATTACTATAGTCTATTAGGTATTAGTAGGGGCTATAGTAGGTTATAGAGCTTATATTTAGTAGTTTTACTTTTATAGTATATATTGTAATTTTAGATAATTGTTTAAACTTTTTCCTTAACTTTAGGAAAGTAGTAGTATTGCTTAATTTATTTTATAGTTACTATAATTTCTTAGTGTCTATAGGCTAGTGCTTTATAGATTCTTTATATAAGTTTTTCTTATAGTTCTTTAGATATAAAAAGTTATTTTTTTTAGTAGTATATACTTTTATCTTCTATTAGTTATTCTTTAAGCTTATTAAAGAGCTTTTAATAGGCTATTCTAAGTTTAGTTTTTTATTTTAGATTAACTTTAGTATAGAATACTACTATTAGTTATTAGTACTTTTAGAGTAGTAGGTTTTCTTTAAGGGTAGTTTAAAAGATACTTTATATCTTTAGAGATATATTCTATAGATAGTCTATCTACTTACTAAGAGTATTTATTCTACTATTTTCTAATCCTTATTTATAGGTAATTTAGATATTGAATTATAATAGAAATTCTACCTATCTAATCTAGTATTTATTAAGTTCCTTAGTAGTAGTAAAGCTAGCTAAGTTTTTATAGTTAGTAAATACTTATATTTAGTATTTTATACTAATAAGATAGTATTACTATTCCTTAAATACTTTAATAATTATTATTAGTTCTTTATTAAGTATAGTATAGTTAATTTTTAGTTTACTAAACTTCTTTAAAAAGAAGGTAATAGAGTGTAGTTTTCTTTAGGTATTGTATTATCCTAATTATTCTTCTATTATATAGTTAGAGGTATCTATTTTAACTTTATATTCCTTATTTAAGTTTACTTTAATTAAGATTAGTTTTAAGATAACTCTTTATTTAAGTTTTTTAAAGGTTTTTTATACTTTATTGTTCTATTAGAAGTAAGTAGTATTTTTAGTAAGGTTAGTTAGGGGAATTATAATTTTTAAATAGTTCTTAATAAACTATTAGTAGAAATTAATAAATTTAAGGAATCCTCTAACTTCTTTAATATTAGTTAGTATTAGCTATTCTTTAATAGTAGTAATCTTAGATTACTATATCCTAATTTCTTTAAGTTAGATTATATATCTAAAGTAGTTAACTTTTTTAATATAGAATATACTTTTCTCTAGTTTAACTAGGAGTTTTATATTTTAAAGCTTTTATAGGATCTTATATATATATTCCTTATAATTATTAAGTATCTTTAAGTAGATAAGGATATTATCTAGGTATATAATAATAAAGATATCTAAATATTCTCTAAGGATATAATTGATTATAGCTTAGAATATTACTAGTATATTAATTAGCTTAAATAGTATAACTATATATTTAAAATATCTATAGTATATTTAGAACACTGTTTTTTATTCTTTACTTTTTTTTATTCTAATTAGGTTATAGGCTTCTTTAAAGTCTAAGGCTATAAACTATTAGGCTTTTTATAGTTAGTCTCTAAGTTCTTATATTAAGGGTAGTAGGTAGTGGTTTTTAATAGTAATATTATTTAGTTATTAATAATCTATATAAAGTTATAGTTTTCTATTTTTTTTAGGTATAAAGAGAATAAGGTATTTAGTTAGTAATATTAATAGTTAAATATAACCTTTTACTAGGTTTTTATTAAGATACTCTCTAAGTATCTTTAGTTAAATTTTATTAAGTCTATAAATCTTTATAAATTTTAGTATTATTTCTTTTTTAAGGGGTATTTTATAATTTTAATTACTATATTTAAGTAGTTTAGTATTAAATATAGCTATAAATAGCTTAGTATACTTATAGTATTTTTAAAGTATAAACTTTTAAGGATCTTTCTTTACTATTTTAGCTTTCTATAGGTAGGTTATAAATTTTTAAAGAATTAGCTTAATTTATTTAGTAAGGCTAATTCTATAAGCCTTTATTATTTATTATAAGGTTTCTATAGATAAGGTAACTTAAACTATAGATATTGTTTTTTATATTTATTATATTTATCTAAGTTTTTCTTAGATCTCTTTAATTTATTTTTATATAGCTAGTATAAGTTATTATTTTTTTTTATTAGTCTATAATAGGCTATTATTATCTAAATAGGTTTTAATATATAAAAGGTCTATAGTATTAGTTTATTATAGAGTACTCTTCTACTACTTTATTAACTTATATATAGGTTCTATTAGGATCTATTTAGAGATTAAGTTCTTCTCTCCTCTATAAGAGGTAGTTACTAGGTTTATTTAAGTATATACTTTTTAAATACTATCTTTAGGGACTAAGCTTTACTTATTTTTATAATATATAATTATTCCTTCTACTAAGCTAATAGGGTTAGCCTAGTAGACCTAGCTAGTGGTTTAATTTATTCAAGGGTTATTCTTTTTTAACTAGGGGATTTTTAAGATTAACTAATATTCTACTATCTTAGTAATATTTAGGGTAAGTTATTTAATATAGTTAGATATCTATAGTTAAAGATAATTAATCTCTATATTAATAATACCTTATCTATAAATAACTTTCATTCTATTAACTATATTAAGTTTATAGGGTTTTACTTTTTTATACTAGGGGATTTAATATCTATTAACTATTTATAGGAAAATAAAGTTTCCTTAAGTACTACTATTAATAAATACTTTATATTTATAGATTTTAACTTTTACCTTTACTTTTAAATACTAGTAATTCTCTTTATTTATTATATATAAATACTTTATATTAATAATTCCTACTACCTAAGGTTTTATAGATAGTATTATTTATTTTTTAAGTATTTATCTAAGAGGTAGTAAATTTATCTAATATTATCTCTAGTAATATTTTAAGATTACTATAGACTCTTTATAAGCTTATTAATACTTTCTTATTATATTATAGATTATATTAGACTAAAGATCTATCCTTACTATTATAGTTAGTACTATTCTTTAAGTTTATTATTTATATAAACTTAGTATAACTTATTAGTATAGATTCTCTATTCTTTAAGGTATTATAGGTATTCTAGAGGTATTTATAGGTTAAGATAGAACTTAGTATATCCTATAATCTTATACTACTATCCTAGAATCTAGCCTTTAAGGTTATCCTTCTTATAAGTTATCTTAATATCCTATCCCTACTATTTTTAAAAGAACTAGTTATAGGATACTTTCTTTTATATATAAATTTTATATCTATTATAGATATATAAAGCTTAGAAGATACCTATATATAATAAGTATAATAGGTAGAACCTTTCTATATCTTCTAATATCTTAACCTCCTTTTTTAAGTACTATATAGTTAGTATAAGGGTTCTTCCTACTATAGCTACTATAATAATATTAGTTTATAGGGCTAATAGGGGGGTATAGCTTAGGTAAGCTTATAGTTTCTTTTACTAGGCTTAAGGTATAAGTATATTCTTTAGATTATTTTCTATTAGTTTAGGTTTTAGTAGTAGGAGTATTTTTTACTCTTTTACTATTAGTATATATGATTTCTATAGCTTTTAGGGAAACTAATAGGCTCTCTCTTTATCTAATAGATATATAAGGTAATAGTTATTAAAGTAGTTTATCTAGCTAGTCTATATATATAGCTTCCTAGTAGTACTATAAGCTATATTTATTAATATAAGCTACTAATTCTACTTATTATCTTTATATATTTTATAGCTCTCTTTTTTATACTAGATAAAGTATAGTTTATTATAACTAGATCCTCCTAAAGCCTTAGTATAGGCTTATACTATATAATCCTAATTTACTTTAAATAGGATTTATCTATCTATTAGATATCTACTTAAATCCTATTTATAATCTATTTATTAATTATTAAAATCTTATTCTAAGTAAACCTAATACTAGTTATATATTACTATATTATAAATATAGTAAAGAGTTTTAATTTTTTATTATTTCTTAGATTAAATAGAATTATTTTTAAGGTATATAGTAATATTAGTTTATCTAGAGCTATTAGGTATAGGTTTCTAGTCCTTCTTCTTTTTACTTTAGTATTTTTAAGTATAGTATCTTTTTCTATTATAGTTAAAATATTTAATATCTTTTTTATTTTTTTTATCTTATTATTAAATAGCATTAAGCTTTATAGATTCTAACTATTATTTTTACTAGGTTAATTAGTTATAGTTATATCTTTAACTAGTATTAGGTTTATTCTACTAACTATTATACTAGAACTATTTAAAGGTATTTTTATATTTTTCCTAGTATCTTTTAAAGAACCTATTATTAAGTTTAATAGCTAGTTTAATATACTATAAGAAGTTATTAGGTTTATTATATTTAGCTAATTTATCCTTTACTTTTTTTTTAGTCCTTTATAGAATATAAAGATTTTAGTATTATCTGTGGAGTTAATGTATATATAGATTCTTTAAAACTCTACTATATAGGCTAAAGCTAGGTTTCTTTATTTTAAATATAAGAGTTCTCTTTTAACTTATTATTCCTTATCTAGATTTTAGAATAGAGTCTTTAAAGCTTTTTTATAGTTTTTATATTTACTAAAGATCTTCTAAGTTTTATCTTTATATTTTTTAAATATTTTTAAGGTAATAAAGTCTATAAAGTAGAGTTTAAACTATACTAGGGCTCTTCTTTTAAGGAATAAAGCTATATATATAACTTATTTTCTATTTAACTAGGTATCTATATAGTTAAACTATTAGTAAACTTATATTTATATTAGGTATATTTAAAGCTAACTTAAGGTTCTATTATATAGGGTTAGATTGTTTAGCTTAATATTTTCTTTAGTTATAATTAGAGTATTAATGATAGCTATGGTAGCTCTAAGGGTAGTAACTTTCTACTTAAGTTATTCTATTTCCTTATTTTATTATACCTACCTATTAACTATAATGTAAAGTTATTAGATTTTAGTAACTAGCTTCTAGAACTATTTAGGGGTTAATCTTTAAATATTATTATTTTAGCTACTACTTAGGGTATTTCTCCCATTATTATTGCTTATAGTAGTGTTTATTTCCTATATAAGGTTATATTAAGGGGGGCTATTATTAAGTCTAGATATTATATAAGTTATAAAGGGATCTATATATAATATTATTTAAAGTCTATATAGTAATATATAAATAAAAGTAGTTAAAATATAATAATTAAGGCTTTTTAGGTTCTATAAACTAAGAGATTAAAGGGTTTATATCTAAGATATATAATAAAGTAGTAGGTAAGTAATATTCTAAGTAGTATAATAATTACTAGTTAGTAAGAGCTATTTGAGAAGAATACTTAGATTAACTACTAAAGAGCTGTCCTATTTTAATACTATCTACTAGTAATAAGTATATCTATATAGTTTAGTTCTTTAGCCTAGCTTACTAGGAGTACTAGTTACTTTTAGCAATCCTAGGTATAAGAGTATTAAGAGTGCTTATTGCTCCTATTACTCTATAGTAATAGATTACTAGGATTGATTATTACTCTAATTAATCCTTCTTTACCTAAGCAATAATTATATAACTAAGGCTTAGTTCCTTTATGCTGTTTAGCTAGCTAGTATACTAGCTTCTAGTAGGGTTCTATCCTAGATAGAACTAACTATTATTCCTATTTCTATTAGGGTTGTGATAAGTACTATAGTTTACTATATTATATATATAAGATTCTAGCTAATAAATTAACTAGAACTATAAGTTTAGAAGTTATCTTATAAATAGTAGTTATAGTAGTTAATAATACTATAGGATTTAATAGTTTAGTATCTACTTTACTAGTATTTAGTATATACTTATATATTTATATAGACTTACCTTTTTTACTATTAATATTTTAGAGAGTTATAGTAATCTAGAAAGTAATAAAGGTTATTTATTATTATTTTATTAAATAATAAATTAATAATACTATAAATACTTATAATAGTTTAATAATACTAGATATATTAATAATATTTTTATAGAGTAATACTTAAGTTTAGTAAGAGAAGGAAGGCTAGTAAGGATTTTATAAAGTATTTACTATTAAAGGCTATAATATAATACTTAATATTAATAATAGACTAATTAAATTTTAGTTTATAGTTATTAGGTTATACTTTTAAGATAAGGAAGCTAATATTATATAGCTTCTATTTATATAAATAAATAAGGATAATAATAAAGACTTATTTATAGCTATAACTACTTTTAATATAATTATTATAATATAGAAATACTAAGGAAGATTATTTAGATTAAAGAATAAGATAAAGACTATAGTATATATAATACTACTAGTACTAGCTATATACTTTATAATAGAAAAGGAGTAAGAGAACTTTACTCTTATATTAAAACTCTAATAAGATAGTATAATAAATACCCTTAGTAACCTATTTAAGGAGTCTAATACTATTAAAATTATAAATCTTATTAATAATAGTATTTTTATCTTTAAGTTATTTAATAAGGAGTAATATAGTAGAATTTATATTTTTAATACTTATATAGTTTAGGAGATTAAGGGTAAGATATTTATACTATTTAAGAAATTATAAATAATTCTATAGGGTTATAATAATAAGGAAAAGAAGAAGATTTTAACCTAGTTACTAACTATATAGAGAGTAAGTATATAATTATTACTAGTACTTATAATAGTATATATCTTATATTATAGTATACTTCTAGAACTATAGAATATTATTTAAATCTATCTATAATTATAATTAAAACTAGTATATATAATCTTAGTAAATTTATTAAAGGAGATTAGGTATAAATACTCTTCTAGGATAATTATATATATTATTAAGCTACTATATAGTATTATAGAATCTAGTATATATTAGTTTATTATATACTAACTATATTATATTAATAAGTTTAAAATAGAGATTTTAATATTTAACTTATATTTTTTAATTATAAATATAAACTATAAGAAGAATAATTTTAGAATAATTATAATATAAGTTAATAATACTCTTAATCTAAATATACTTAAGTTCTTTTAGTTTTCTAAGTAGAAGATCTAAAAGGAGAAACTCTATTATAAACTATAGAAGAAGTTAACTAAGAATAAGTTCTTTAACTATAATAGTATTCTAATTTTAAAGAAGGGAGATATAATTTATATATAATAGAAGGGATAAGGAGTAAAGATTATAATAATTAATACTAAAGTATTTAATAAAGTATAAAAGTATATAGAATAGAGGGTATAAGGTATATATTTAGCTATAATTTATTAATTAGAAGCTATATTTAACTTTTCTATTATAGTATAAATATAGTAACTATTTAAAGAAAACTATAGTAAGTTAAATAAATACTTATATTAGTAGATTAATAATATTAACTATAGGATTTATTTTATATTATTAAATCTTATTAAAGTAAAACTTATAGTCTTTATAAATAGATTATTTACTAATAATATAGACTTTAGCTCTTAAATTAGATTTATAATTATTCTACTAAATAAAGAGTATAATAGTAATAATACTTACTAAAATATAGTAGGAAATATTATCTACTAGTTTTCTATAAAGTATAAGAGAGTTATATAAAGTATATTAGCTTTAGAGATCTATAGTATAGTAAATAGATTTAATATAAATATTATATTATTAATAATACTATAGAAGGTTATAGATTAATTAGAATTTAGATAAATTCTATTTATAGTATATATAAACTTTTTATCTTTATATAAATATTTTATTAAGTTAGGTATAATAAAAGAGAAATACCTTATAATTAATATAATAGTACTTTATTAATTATATAAATAAAGAGAGATTAATAAGATTTATTAGATTAATAGAGAAGATAACCTAGCTAATATAATAATAAAAGTAATATTAAATAAGGCTCTTTAGAGACTTATTTCTAAAAATAAATTATAGTTTTAAATATAAAGCTATATTAATTATAAGGAGTTAGTTTCTATAGAGTATTAAGTATAGATATTACTTAGAGAATTACTTTTAGTAAGATAGTTATCTTAGTAGTACTAGGATAAATAAACTTTTAAATTAATAAAGTTACTTTATTTAATTAATATTTATAAAATAGTATATATTACTAGTAAAAGTAAAAAGTTAGATTAATATAATAACTTTTAGATACTAAGTTAAGATAGAACTATTTTAGGCTATTATATCTAACTCTAGATCTCTTTAGGTTTAGATTTATATTATTAGTTTTAGAGTAGATACTAGTACTTAAAGGGTATATTATTAGAAGACCCTTACTTCTAAGTAGTTTTATCTATAGTAGGAACTATAACTATTTTTATAAACTTATAGAAGGTAACTAAAAAAGATAAGTACTATACTACTATATAAATAACTTTAATATTTTTATACTATTATATAATACTTACTATAAGGAAGATATATAATAAAATATCTAAATTAGATAGTTTTAAAGTAATCTTATATTAGTAGGTAAGTCTTTTTCTTAACTATAATTAGTCTAATCTAGTCTAGTCTAATTTAGGGTTTTAGGGAAAGGATTATTATCTACCTATAATAGTACTGTTATAAAGTATAAGTATTATATTTTTTATAAACTTTATATAGAAGAAATATAAATTAGTAAGAGGTTAATTAAATTAATAAAAAGTTAATTATATATAGAATATACTATTTAATATTTAATAAAATTTACTTTAGATAGAAAGGATTAGCTTATATATAGATTATACTAGTAGGTACTAATAATAATTCTTACTCTAATATATACTTTTATTTTATAGTACTGTAGCTGATTAAGTTAGTGTAATATATTAAATTAGAAAATAGTAAGGGTTTAAGTTTAACTTAACTTTAAGATGAATTTTAGAAGATAAAAATAGGGGATTTTTAGAGCTTACCTAATAATAAAGTAAAAGACTACTAGTATAGGAATAAGGGTAAGTAGAAGGGATTAGGTTATATAGTTATATGATTATATATAGTATATATAGTAAGGTTATAGTTTATAGCTATAGGTAAGTAGATAAGAAGATAAATAATAATAATAGATTAGACTAATATAACCTATTTACTCTATACTATTTATATATATATATAAGAAGCTAACTAATATAAAGTTTAAATAATTATTTAAGTATAATTATTATTTAAATTTACTTTCTATAAATATTTATTATATTTTAAATAAATAAAAAACTTTATTAAAACTTTAAAAATTTTTATTTATTTTATTATTAAACTTTTTTTTATATTTTAATAATATTTTAAATTAAATAAATTAATTTTATTAAACTTTAAACTTTTTAATTATTTTTATAATAATAATTTATATAATAAATCTTTATTTAACTATTATAATATATTATAAATACTATATACTTTTATATTAAAACTATATACTAGTTTATATATAATAAAACTAAATAGTAGGGTTCCCTATATAAATAATCTTTATATAGACTAACTAATAAAAAAAAGAATTATCCTTCTTTATATATATATATATATATACTATAAAGCTACTATTAAATCTTAATATTATCTTATTCTTCTCTTTATAACCTTTTTAATAATATTATTTTTATATCTATACTTTTAAAACTAATAAAAAAATATATAAGTATTTTAAAAGGAATAAATTTTAAGTTACTTATATAAAGTTATAGATAAAGTAATAGAGTTTACTTTAAATAACTCCCTATTACTAAATACTTAATTAGAATTATTTAGATTATAGTATTTAAGTATTATTTAAGTTGTTTTTTAACCTATTATATAAAAACACGAGATCTAAAGGAAATTCCGTTTATATTAGTTTTAATTATATATATATAAATTATAGTTATATACTCTTTTCCTATACCTAAATCTATTTATAATAATAAGAAAGTATAAACTCTATTACTACTATATTAAATAGAGTATCTAGTACTATTATAATATTAATAGAAAGACTAGCTAATAATAATAGTAAGGGGTATAAACTACTTATACTTATACTATTAGAATACTTAATAGCTCCTAAGTTAACTATTAAAAAGTTATTACTATAGATAAGTTAGTTCTTAATAATTATAAATAAAACTCTCTTTACTATTATAAATAGGTTTTAAAATAATATAGCTATAATAGTTACTAACTAAAATACTATTATATAAGTAATTTAAAATATAACTAAGGATATAGTAAAGTAATTAAATAATAAAAAAGGAGAATTTTTACTTAAGATTAGAAATAATTAACCTATACTAGTATTCCTAAAACCTACTAATAGTCTTTCCTCTTACTATTTAAATTAAATACTAATTTCTATAATAAAATTAACTTTTTACTACTATTAGCTAAACTATAACCTTAATAATAATTATAGATTATATAAAGAAGTAATAGTTAAGTACTTCTATAACTATTTTAAATAAATATTAGTAGTTTAAATTAAGTTATAGAAGGATATTACTTACTATTTATATAAAGAACTTATAGATTAAAACTCTAAATATAAAGCTACCCTATATAAAGTAGAATATTAAATATAACTTTAATAGGAATGTTATAAGTATAAGTATTATAAGTAGGAATAAAAGGAAGCTAAGTAATAAGAGAATACTAACTTTAAAGATATAAACTTAAATAACTTTTAAACTCTAAGAGTATACTTAAGAGACTATAAGCCTTTACTTAAAAAGGAGGATATAGGTCTTTTCTAGCTAAAGAAACTTAAGATTAGTAATAAGCTAATATTAGTTATTAACAGCTAAACTATCTATTATAATATTAACCTCTTTATTAATTATCTTTAATTCTTCTATATTTAGTATAAAGCTTAATATATATAATATATAGTCTCTATAACTTTTATAAGAGAAGTAAGTTATTAGTAAATAAATAAACTTAGTTTATTAAAGTATATTATAGTAGCTTTAAAACTAGATATTTTATTTAATATATTAACTACTTACTTTAAATTATAACTAATTAATAATATTAATAATATAATTATAAATTATATTTCTTTAAAAAAGGTAGCTAGTAATAATAAAGTACTTATATAATTTATCTAAAGCTAATAATAAAATACTAAATCTTTATAGCTATGTAACTATAACTTACTATATATTACTTTATTAATAATCTAGTAAAACTTTAAATTTAATCTTTAAACTATTATCTACTAACCTTAGTAAATAAATATATATACTAAATATATAAAAGTTTACTATAAAGTAGTTTTATTAATTAAGAGTTATTATTATTCTTAATAAAAAGATAAGTAATATTAACTAGTATATTAACCTTTTAACTATATTCCTCCTTCTTAATATATATATAAGTAATAAAACCTAAACCTACTCTAAAAGGAGGATTTATATTATAATAAAGTAAAGCTTTTATTTAAAAGCCTTTATAAAGCTAATTATAAAGCTAAATTAAAGCCCTATTAATACTATCTTAAGGCGCGCTTATATCCTAAGGTAGTTAAGGTAGTAGAGGCTAATATAGCTATAAATAAATACTACCTAAGTAGTACTATACTTAAAAGTAAGTATAAGTATAGTAGAATATAACTAACCTTTATCTATTAAGAGTTTACTTTAACCTAAAAGCTAAAAACTAAAAAGTTTAAGATAAGGTAGATAATAAAGCTAATAATATAAATAGTATAGACTTTATAATATTTAAAGAAGAGCTAGTATTATAAAAGGAAGCTAAAGACTTTAACTATAATTAGTTCTTAAAGTATAATTTTATTAGATATATATAAGTATATATATATAATAGAAATCTTATTTACTAGTATTATTATAGATAGTTTAATATAATAAAACTATATAACTAGTATAAGAAAGCTTATAAGTCGCTATTCTTTATAAAAGAAAGACTAAAGCTTTAAGCTATAGTATCTCTAGTATTATTATTAGCCTATATTTATAATAGATACTAGTAAGTATTTAACTTAAAGAACTTACTATATAAGTATATTTAAATAAACTATAACCTTTTAAGTATTACTAAGTTTAAAGTAATAATACTACTTAACTATCTTTTATAAGGTAAACCTAATATAATTAAGGTTAAAGAACTAAATAAGTTTAATAATAGCTCTAGCTTCTATTAATTTACTTATTAATAGATTATTATATATAACTTACCCTTTAATAAAAATCTTACTATCTATAATAATATTAGTTATAGTAAAAGCTTTATTAAAAAGGAGTTCCTATTAAACTTTAAATATATTTTAACTAAGAGAAACTATAGATACTCTAGATTTAAAACTATTTTAATATATACTACTAAAATTACTAAAATTATATCTATATATTAGAGGAATAAAATAGTTAACTTTTAATCCTTAAGTATATAAAGATATTTTTAATAGTTAAAAGTAGCTTTAAGTTAAATATATTATTTAAATATAATTAGAATAACCCTTTTAATATTATAATTAACTTTAATATAAATATTTTTTATTTCCTACTATAAAGAAACTTTAAAGCTTTATTTATAATAAAAATACCTATTTAACTTTATATTAGATATATTTAAATAAAAGTAAATATTATTATACTATTAAAGTAGTTTATTTAAATAGTTATTAACTATAAACTATTATTTTAAAATTATAATTTTACCTTTAATAAAGAGTACTCTTTAGTAATAAATACTTTTATATTATCTAACTTTCTAAAAATAGTCTTAATAAAGAATTATAATATAAAGTTAGTTAAGGTTAATAAATATATAAAGCTAAAAACTATCTTTAAAAGCTTAAACCTTTACTTCTTTATATCTAAGTTCCCTAATACTTTAAAAGCCTTTACTATAGAATTAGTACTTTCTATAATAGCTAATACTATTATAGTTTAATTCTACTAATTATCTTTTAATATTATTAACTTCTTAATCCCTTTTATATTAATAAAGTTCCTTTTTATATAACTACTATTAAATATAATTATAACTAATACTATATCTATTAATACTATTATATTTATAAAGCCTATTATTAAAAAAGTTATAGACTAGCTTATAGTACTTAAAGCTTATAAAGAGAGCTATACTCTATATAATTAAATATTCTATATTACTTAGAGGTAAAAGGTAGAAATTACTATAGATAATAAGCTTTAATCTTAGATTTAAAATACTTTCTAAGCTTTTAGAATTAAGTAGCTAGAAGATATCTTATCTATAGTAATACTAAAAGGAGTTTATATCTATAACTATAAGTCTATAAAATATTACTCTCCTATATAAATAAAGTTAATATTTAAATATTTTAGTTTATAAAAGAATATAAGAATAGTTACTATTTTTAAAAAAAACTAAATAAAAGTACTACTAATTAATAACTAATAAATATAAAAGCTTAATATTTAACTATACTTTCTTAGTATATAGGATAAAGAAGCTATAAATAAAATCTATAACTAACTAATAGAACTTAGCTAGCTTATATTTATTAAAAGTATTATACCCTTTATATATTCTATTTTTATTATCTAGTAAAAAGTTAATAAAAAGAATAAAATATATATAGTTATTAACTTTTAAAGCCTTAATAAAGTTACTATTCTAAATAACTATCTACTATTACTTTAATTAAAAATAATAGTTTATTTAAAAGGTAAAAGGTATATATTTATAGTAGATACTATATAATTCTTCTTTTAGTTTCTAATATATTAAGACTATTAGAATTAATTTACTATAATTAGCTACTATAGCTTTAAAATATTAAATATTATATTAAAAGGATTTAGGAATACTCCTATTTATATATAATAGTTTATAAATAAGCTATTTAAGCTTTTTCCTTAGTATAAAGCTTTTATTAATAATATTATTATTTTTTTAAATACTTTAGAAGAGTATAAAGCTTACCTTTAAAAACTATTTTATTTTTATATATCTAAGTATATTACTCTTTCTCTAGCTAAGTTCTTTATTATATATTTATTTATTAAGTTACTTAGATTTCTAATAAATACTTTTAGTCTTACTTTAACCTTAGACTATATAGAAGTATTAATAAATCTAACTATACTATATATATTATATACTTTAGAGTAGTACCTTAGAGTAACTAGCTTTCTTTATTACTTAATACTTTATTATACTTAGATCTCTAGCCTACTATAAGTAAGGAAGACTACTTTACTTATAAAAGAAAGGAAAACTAGTAGAGTTATTTCTAGATAGACTAATAAGTAATAAATCTATATATAGATAATAACTTTTAAGCTAACTAAGATAGAGGAGGTAAGCTTTTAAATAATTTAAAATATAGTTATAAGTAAGCGCTTTTTTACTTATTATAACCTATATAAACTATTATTTCTATAAGTTAATAGCTTTAAAGAGTATAGATTTAGTATTATACTCTTCTACTTATAATATAGAGTAATATAGAAGTCTAGTATAATTATAGTAGTATAAGATATTAGACTAGTAATATTCTTAAGTAGAATATTATTAAGTATTAAAATATAATATAGTCTTTTAAAGATAGAAGTTACTTACTTTATTTAAGTAATAAAGTAGTTAAGAGTATTATTTTAATTAGCTAATATAAATATAATAGTTTTAATAGACTATTTAACTATAAAAAGTATAATAAACTAAACCTTTCTAAATACTTTTTTTATAAATTAAGCTAACTTATACTTAATTAATACTTTTATATATATATCTTAGTATAGAATAAATATATACTACCTTTTAAAGTAGCTAAATCTTATTCTAAATACTTTTAGTTATTTAAAAAAAATAAGAGATATTAAAATAAAATACTCTAATAAGGAATTAGTTTTAAATTATATTTAGTTTATAATAAAAGTATTAATAGCTAATAAATAGTAAAACTACTTCTATAATAAATATATATAAGATAATAAGTATAAAGATATTATTTAGTAAATTAAGGATATTAATATTAATAATAATAATAATAAAGATATTAACTTTCTTTCTATACTTAGCCTACTATTTATCCTATATTAAAAACTTCTCTATTATTTTAGTTTAAATAAAGTATAATATCTTTATATACTAAAGCTATTAATTAAAACTATCCTTAAAATAATATATAATAATAAATACTACTTTAGCTATAACTATATATTAATAAACCTTAATTATTTTATTATATACTATAAGATAAGAAAAGTTAAAAAGTATATAGAGTTCTACTAAGCTTATTAACTTAATTAAATAAATAAATAACTCCTTTTTAGCTATATAAAACTAATTCCTATTAAAGATATTCCTATAAAAATTATTACTATAGACTTTATTTAAAGGCTCTCTAAGGTATTATTAGATAATATACTATAAGTAATCTTTAAAAAGTTAGTTTTTAATTAACTACTTACTATCTTTTATAGATTTAGTAAGAGGAGTTTACTAACTCTAGGCTATATAATATATATAGTTAAATAATAAGCTAAAGTATTTATTAGAATACTTTTAATTATAAACTAGTTTATTTTAAAGGGAATTATTTATAATTATAATAAAAAGTTTATTTTTAAACTCTAGTAAAAGCTATAGGCTACTATAGATATAAAGATTCTTATATCTACTATATATTATTTATAGACTAATAGTCTTTTTAAATAGAAAAATTAAACTATAAAGATTATAATTAAGTACTATTACTTTATCTACTTAAATTAATTATAAGTTAATATAATACTAGCTTTATAGTAAGATTTAAATAATAGCTATTCTATACCTATTTAGTACTTACTTTATAAGATATTATTTAGGTTTAAAATCTAAAGATTACTTAAATTACTAACTATAATTAATAAAGTTCCTTTTAATAAAGTATAGTTCCTTTATAACTATATTTAAAGAAATATTAAATTTACTATTAACTTTACTATAGTAAAGGTAAAGAAGTAATATAATAACTACTATTATATAATTAAATTTAAAAAAGGTAATAAAGTATACCTCTATCTCTACTATAGGTACTATCTACTTAATAGACTATTATATAAGTACTTTTAGTAATATTATAGTCTATAGAAGATTAAGTAGAAGGTTAGCCTATTAGTATATAAGTTAGACTTTTCTTTATAATTTAATATATATTTAATAGTATTAATTCTTTACTTATCCCTAACTTTATAAAAGGAGAACCCTTTTTATTATAAGGTTTTACTTTCTAGACTTATTATAGTAGATTAGGAAGATAAATAGGAGGGTATAAGTAAAGATTAAAAAGTTAAACTATTATTTACTTACTATATAAGGAGAGGATATACTTATAGATAGTTTAAATACCTAGTAAAGTAGGTTAGCTTTAGTAATAAATATAATATATAATAAAGTAAGTAGTAATTATATAATACTAAAGATTTAGTTTAAGACTATTAGTAATACTATAAAGGTTAGCTTAATATAACTAATATTATTAGCTTAATATAACTAATATTATTAACTTACTATTTAATAAAGTTATAGACTAAGCTTTAAATAAAAGTAATAAAATAGTATTTATAGTAGTTTAAATTAAAGAAGTATAGCTAAAAGAGGAAGTATAATTTAAAGTAGCTAATTCCTTAGCTTAATAACTAAGAGGAAGACTAAGGTAATAGCTATAGTAAGTTATATAATAACTAAGATAACCTTATAAATAACTTTAAAGATAATAAATTAAATTACTTTATAAAGCTAAACTTTATAAAAATAGTAAGTTATACTATTAAAGAAGGAATAACTAGTTAAACTTAATACTTTAAAATAAAAAGTTAGACTAATATAATAATCTTTAAGTACTAAGTTAAGATAAAACTATCTTAAACTACCTTACTTAACCTTAAACCTCTTTAAGCTTAAGTTTATATTATTAGTTCTAAAGTAAATATTAGTATTTAAAAAGTAGATTATTAAAAAACTTTTACTTTTAAATAGTTTTACTTAAAGTAGGAACTATAACTATTTCTATAAACCTTTAAATAGTAACTAGGAGAAGATAATATATATATATATTAAATCCTATATATATTAGTATATTATATATATATATAAAGTAAGTAAAGAAGAGAGTAATTTTAAAAAAGTAAGTATATTAAATAATTAAGTTATACTATATTAGTATTTACTTCTTAAATCTAAATAGTTCTAATACTTTTTCCTTAGTTAGTTTTTACTTCTTAACCTAAAGTAGTTTTTAAGTTCTATTTCCTTAAACTTATAAGAAATATCTAGTTTAGGGTCTAGAGTCTAAGAAAAGATTATTACCTACTTATAATAGTATTATTATAAAATATAAGTATTATATTTTTTATAAACCTTAAATACTTTAAATAATAATTTAAAGGGTACCTACTTATTATAGATAGTATATTTATATAGGAAAATTAGTATACTTATCTTAACTTTATAAATTAATAGTCTAGTAATAAGTAAGCTAGCTAGGTACCTTTAATAATACTAGTACTTCTAAGTAGTACTTTTATTTTAAAGTAAGATAATATAGTATATTATTTCTATATTTTAAAAACTAGAATTAAAAGGTTAAAGGTTTAATTCTTATATATATTACTTATATTTTTTCCTTTTTTACTAAAGATAGTATACCCCTTCTTATACTAGGTAATTACTATAGTATACTATAGGTACTATATACTTCTATATTAGGACTATAAGCTAGTCTATATATAATAAAACTAGATAATAAGGTTCTTTATATAAATAATTTCTATATAAACTAACTAATAAAAGAAAGAATTATCCCTTTTTATATATATATATATATATACTATACCTAACTATAATAATAACTTTTAAATTAATTATTATAATAAATAATAACTTTATATTTAACTATTAAACCCTATTTATTTTATAATTTAACTATATTTATTTTTAATAATAATAATATATTATAAATATTTTTATTTTTATTTAATTTTTTTCTATTAATATAATTATTATTATTATTAATTTAAAATAAAACTTTTAAAAAAACCTTTAATATTATCTTTTTTTAATTTTTTTATATAAAAGCTTTTAATTTATAA